>JAFVLL020043939.1:0-24832 GCA_021397915.2 Tor tambroides | reverse complement strand
ATATTTGAGAGAAATAGGCCTTTTGTGTACATAGAAAAAGTCTTAGATCTTTGAGTTCAGCTCATGAAAAATGGGGGCAAAAACAAAAGTGTCGCATTTATAATTTTGTTCAGTGTATTAACCACCCTCATATCGATCCAAACCCATATGCTGTTATATCACTAAACCTAACTATAACTTATTATAGGTTAATAACAGACGTAGAAGCATCTAATCCTGGCTGTAACTTGACAAACTGTAAACTTGTCATTTAAATCTGATTTGTTGGCTGGAATATTGTTGAAGGATCAACATAAATGTTTTTACTAAATTTAGATGTTAAGACCTAACTTTAGCTCATTTCCTCATACAAATCAACATACTATACAGCCTTAAAATACTTGGAACGTAGTGGATGACCTTTAGTGGATGTACGGATTAACTTTACTGTGTTTTTGCTCATTTTGGCAGTCGTGGTCACTATGAAGAGTCACTGAAAAGCTGTGTGAAGATTCACAAAGTAATCCAACACTGATGCACTTGTGACTGTTTGGAAAATCTCACTTATTTAAAAAAAAAAAAATGCCATTCAAAAGCTTCACAAATAGATTTTAACAAAACTACCTTAATTTAAATTGGAGAAATGATAAACTATGTCAAATCTGAAGTTCAGGAAGCATCTGAAAATGTAACTTAGTTCATGATGATGCAAATTGATGAAAACCACAGAACTGAGTGGCTTAAACCGTATCAACAGCGAACAGAAGAAACTCCTCCTGTCTTCTGGAGAAGACTCTCAGAATAAGTTCATGTATGTCATGGAAACATGTTTAGAGAGTGTGACGGGTGCAGGAGAGCAATATGAAAAAAAAGCCACTCGCTTTATTGTTCTGATGAGACAAACACAGCCGTGAATCTTGATGAAAGTGAAAGCTATGATTGGTATCGCTTGAGCACAGTCTTCACGGATAAACCTCCATGACTGTGTGTCTGCAAACTGATTCAGGATCTCATCGTTTTTACAAATGAGGAGATTAAGAAACATCTAAAACTATCCAACACAAGCACATGATCAGAAAGGACACAGAGAGAGTATGTGAATGAATTACTAATGACTGAAGGTCTAATGAAACTGACAGGAGAATCTCCTGCATGAGTTTGAGGAACTCATGTTTTCTCTGTTTTTATCAAGAGTTCAGGTGTAAATTCTCATGAATGTACGAGGGCAAGTGTGTGATTCATGTATAATGTTAGTTTCACCATTTTTAATCAGCTTATTGTCTTCACATGATCATTTGAAGTGCTCCTGTGGTAAATGAATGCGTGGCTACTCATGTTCCATGCGTGCATAATAATTACAAAGGAATATCTACAGGTCTCTCTGATGGACTCCATTGGCCTACTGAAGCTGAGGAGCTGCATGAAGTGAAGGATGTCCGAAGGTTCCCTCAAAGAGAATGGAGGAGTTTGTCTGAGTCTAGCCGGAGGCGGCGAGGAACACGTCTTGTTAATGTTCAAAGCTGCCGTCAGGCACTCACAGCGATCACAGACGCTCCTCCTCGGGATCCATGCGCCACGAAGAGCTAACAAAAGCAAAGACGAGTCCATACTCAGAATAAAGCTGCTTACCATGTTATTCTGTGGGCAAATTAACTTGACGAGAAGCTGCTTTCTTAGCAAGAAGCGGTCAGCAAACACACAGGTGCGATTTAAAGAGTTCTTCACTAAACAGTTAACGTTCTGTTATTATTTACTCACTCGTGTCATTCGTGTGCTGATATTTTCTCCTCGGAACACCAAAGAGGAATTTCTATGAATCTTCATGCAGCTCTTTTCTATTTAATCACAGTCCAAAGCCTGTTGAGCTCCAAGATGATCAGATACCATAACAGCTTCCAAATGATTCTAATCTTCAAAAGTCATTTAATTTCATTGTGTGATGTAAAAAAAAAAAAAAAAGTAAGTTATTTACCAAAAATCTTCCCCTCCAGAGAGTCATTCAATTAATTCTGTGATCAGAACATTGAGTTGAACCAGATCAGGAACAACTAGTTCATCAAAAATAACAGGCTCAAATGAACGATTCATTCACTGATTCAGTTCTCAAGTTCATTGGTCCTGTTCTCAGGATGGGAAGATTATCAATGAATCTCTAGTCAGAATCATCACAAGACTTCAAAAGATTCAGAATACAGCAAATGAATCACGACTGTCTTAAAACTGCTGCATGCAAAAGAGTGTCCAGCTCACAGAGAACTTATGTACCAGCATAAACTGCTCTAATGTAACATGTAATCTCTAATGAAACAATATCAACGGTGGGGTTTAGGCTGAGTGAAACTTTAACACAGATATCTGGAGCGTCCAGCGCTCTCTTCAGCTCGAGCGGGGAGGACAGACTTTCAGTCTTTATGAAGTTTTTAACAGCGCGGTCGGACCGATGCTGATGAGGAGAAGCACATCACTGTACTGAAACATACATCAGAGGAGAGCAGAGAAGATCTCAGGAGATCAACATCCACCCGAAGAACGTCCAGCGTGAAGTTTGTTCTGGAAACACTCGCCGCTCCTCTGCCGTTTTGATCACACATATAATGTTCCCTCTTAATTGAGCCTAATCCAGATCGTGAACGACAACATCGACAAATCAAACGAACAGTGGGATTACGATCCTGACGACGGGCGAATCCCGTCATATGAAAGCGTGGATGAGAAGCAGAGGATGTTTGTTGTGGAATCTCTTCTTCACTGCCGTCATGAGCGAAAACAAACAGAGCCGGGCCGGATTTGAATCAAAAGAGAAACATAATTACAGAGGTCCAGCACAAACATGCCTGCTGACCTGTAGGGCTTTACGGGCGACGTGAGAGGATTCACATCACAGCCTTTCAGGAGATAAAGAGCAGAAGACTCTCCGGTGAGCTTCAAACGCTCAGCAATTCCTTCAGGAACGTGGATCTCTGATCTGTGTGAGTTTAGCTCAGGATTCACACACTGTTACACAACAGATGACACGGTGCGTCGAGGTTCAGAAGATGAATGTGTTTTAATTGATAATCAATCCAAACAACAATCAGAATGAATTAAACAAGCTCTTGACACTTTCAGCAGAATGAATCATGTTACTGAATTCCACTCCGCTGCTTTTCCATTGATTTCCACATAAAGACGCACTAGATGAGTGTATTTGACTGGTTGCATTTTGCAGTGTCTCAAATATCTCTAGACCTCGTTTTTTCATCTTATTTTAAATGCAAACAACGTGTTTTGTGTGAACACCCTCAGAGATAAATGACTGAACATGAGAAACGCTGCAGAGCTGAAACAGAAGAAACACATTTTTCACACATAAAATGTCACTTAAAACTCAGCCAAAGCAGTGCATCTTTAACACTAAAATAAACGTTTAGAGCAAAGCGCCGCCACACCGCCTCAATCAAACACACTGAGAACACAGGCGTCATTCACAGATACACAGCGACACGTGAAACTCACACCAAAATCTAATTACGGCCCTTTAATTTAGTGTCTGCTGTTACCGTGACAACCCACTCAGACTTAATGAAGACCATCATGCTGGATTATATAGTGTGAAAGAAACAAGGACAAAAGAGTACATGAAGAAGTGACTAAAGAAGAGAAATGGAGGCAGAACATCACAAACAAGAACAATCACTGGTGCATGTGTTATTTATAGATTACAGTTTAAAGGAGGGAGAGAAGAAAAACACCACTGACACACACACACTCTTCACATATTCAGTCTTACTTTGCTTTATCCTTAATTACCCATATAATTAATGCTATTTCTGCAATTTATTCCATTTTGTTAAGTGTTTTTACTTTCTTCATTTATTCGCACTTTGATATTTTTATATCCTACTTCAGTCATTCAATATAATAAACTAATAAATATTCTAACTGTTCATATTACATGTCTACTCCATTATTTCATTTGATTCAAATCTGCCTTTTTAATGCTTTTACACTTTCATGACAGTCTGTCTCATGATGCAACTAAAATCAAAACTCAGAGGCCCAGTTTCACAGACAGGGCTTAGACTAAGCCACGATTAGGCCATAGTTCAATTAGGACATTTAAGTAATTTTTATAAACATGCTTAGAAAAAAAACATTAATGGTGTGCATCTTGGGACAAAACAAAGGCACTGATATATTTTAAGATCAGTCAGTGCAAGTTTCTTTCAGTTGAAACAGCTAAGACTTACATTTTAGTCTAGGACTAGGCTTAAGCCTTGTCTGTGAAACTGGGGGAGAATGTTTCACCAATGTTCAAAATGTGAGATTTACTGAACAATGAAATATTTTACACTTATTCATTTAGCAGACACCAAACGACTTAAAAAGAGGAAGACAAAAAGGAGGTAGTAGCCAAAGAAGTGCTAGTGATACAAAGTTCATACAAAGTTCTAGAATAGTAATAGTACAATATTAATAGTAATAGTACAAGCTAGATTAGGGAGGGATATAAGAAACAGTAAAAGCATAGAGGATGATTTGCAGTTTAGTATTAGTGTTAGAGATGCACACGCACACACTCACTCACTCACTCTCTCATGCACACGCGCACACTCACTCTCTCACACACACAGACACACACACAAGCACTCACTCACACACACACACAAGCACTCACTCACACACACACACACAAGCACTCACTCACTCACACACACACACACACACACACAAGCACTCTCACACACACACAAAGCACTCACTCACACACACACACACACACACACAAGCACTCACTCACTCACACACACACACAAGCACTCTCACTCACACACACACACACACACGCACTCACTCACTTACACACACACAATCACTCACTCACGCACACACACACAAGCACTCACACACACGCACGCACTCACACACAAGCACTCACGCACTCACACACACACTCACTCACTCACGCACGCACTCACACACACGCACTCACTCTCACACTCTCACACACACACACTCACGCACGCACACACACACACACAAGCACTCACACACACACACAAGCACTCACTCACACACACACACTCACTCACTCACTCACACTCACTCTCACACACACACACACACAAGCACTCACACACACTCACTCTCACACACACTCACACTCACACACATACACTCACACTCACTCACTCACACACACTCTCACACACACACAAGCACTCACTCACTCACACTAACTCACGCACACACTCTCACACTCACACACACTCACTCACGCACGCACTCACACGCACTCACACACACTCACTCACGCACGCACTCACACACACAAGCACTCACTCACACACTCACTTGCTGCTTCGCACACACACACTGAAAACACTCACACACACACAAGCACTCACTCTCACTCACACACTCACTCACTCACACTCACACACTCACTCACTCTCACACACACACACACACAAGCACTCACACACACTCACTCTCACACACACTCACACTCACACACATACACTCACACTCACTCACACACACACACACACACACAAGCACTCACTCACACTAACTCACGCACACACTCACTCACGCACACACTCTCACACACACACACACTCACTCACTCACGCACGCACTCACACACACTCACTCACTCTCACACACACACACACAAGCACTCACTCACACACTCACGCACGCACACACACAAGCACTCACTCACACACTCACTCACTCACACTCACACACTCACTCACTCTCACACACACACACAAGCACTCACACACACTCACTCTCACACACACTCACACTCACACACATACACTCACTCACACTCACTCAAGCACACACTCACTCACTCTCACACACACACAAGCACTCACTCACTCACACTAACTCATGCACACACACACTCACTCACACACTCTCTCACACACACACACTCTCACTCACACACAAGCACTCACTCACTCAAACTAACTCACGCACACACTCACTCACACACGCATACACGCACTCTCACTCTCACACACACAAGCACTCACTCACACACACAAGCACTCACTCACACACACAAGCACTCACTCACTCACACACACACACACACAAGCACTCACTCACACACACAAGCACTCACTCACTCACACACACACACACACACAAGCACTCACTCACTCACACAATCACTCTCACACACACACACACACACACAATCACTCACTCACTCACTCACTCACTCACACAAGCACTCACTCTCTCACACACAAGCACTCACTCACTCACACAAGCACTCACACACACACAAGCACTCACTCACACACACACACACACACACACAATCACTCACTCACTCACTCACACACACAAGCACTCACTCACTCACACACACAAAGCACTCACTCACACACACACACAAAATCACTCACTCACACAAGCACTCACACACACAAGCACTCACTCTCTCACACACACACACACACTCACACACATACACTCACTCACACACACATACACTCACTCTCTCACACACTAACTCACGCACACACTCTCTCACACACACACTCACACAAGCACTCACTCACTCACACTAACTCACGTGCACACTCACACACACACTCTCTCACACACAAGCACTCACTCACTCAAACTAACTCACACACACACTCACTCACGCATGCACGCACTCTCACTCACTCACACACACACACACACACACAAGCAGTCACTCACTCACACACACAAGCACTCACTCACTCACACACACTCACAAGCACTCACTCACTCTAACTCATGCACACACTCACTCACACACTCACTCGCACGCACTCACACTCACTCACACGCACACCCACAAGCACTCACACTAACTCACGCACACACACACACTCTCTCACACACACACACACACACTCACACACACACACACAAGCACACACTCACGCATGCACGCACTCTCACTCACTCACACACGCACACTCTCGCACGCACACACTCACTCACGCACTCACTCGCACACTCACGCACTCACTCACTTGCATGCACACACTCACGCACACTCACGCACTAACTCACGCTCTCTCACTCACTCACACACACACAAACACTCGTTCCGCCCCTCTCATTTGTCTTCAGATATTTGCATGAAGGAACTCATTGATTTCATTGCTGTCAGTGACCTGCTCAGAATCACAGTCACTCTGTAATCAAGCCACACAGACGATGGTGAATAATGTCTTTAATCACTGATGTTTCTAACACATCTGCAGAGCAGAGTGATTTACCGTTCAGCGTCAGATCACTGCCCCGTGGGACGAGGGTAAACCCCGCTGATTCCCCTTCATTAGTGCTGTAAGTGAAGCACTGCACCGCATTCAGCTGAGACACAGTCAGCTCTAAATGATGAGGACATCACTGCTGGCTTCAGGGGCTTCAGGAGCTTCAGTCGTTTCAGCAGGACACAGAGGCATTTGTGTTACAGTCACACAGGACAGACTGAACGCTCATTCTCAAGACATCCCGTTTGTGTTACACCACATGTGTGTATTATAACGCTCTGGTGCATCGGATCCATGCGTTCTGTCTCACTGGAGTCTTTTGGCCGGATCACGAGTGACCAGCTGGTTTCTTTTACATCACACGTCACATTACACATAACACACAGCAGCACACAGTCAAACATTTCACAAAACACAGGCACAGGAAGCCCTAAAGTTAAAGCCGTCTAATCACATCTGTCTGGTTTACATTGAGAATCTGGCGGTGCACAGATGAAGAGTCTCAGACATTTATTTGCACAGACGTGTTCAGTGTGTGTGTATCTGATATGATCCATGATAAGATTACAGTTACACTCCCAAACATCAAGGCCGCTAAAACGCACAGGCTTTCACAGAATCCTTCAGTTCTTCAGAAAAACATCTGTGTACCATCACTTTAAAAACCCAAAACACTGACCTGATTAACATGAAATCACAACGACCCTGTTTACTTTAATACATCTTCCCTATCTGAATGTCAATCATTATTCTGAACATGTTATTCCAAAGAAAACTAATTCCTACATGTTGTTTATTACATTTTCATTTAAAGATGAGTTAGTCCAAACACAAAAGAGCCTGAAAAGAACTGTTCTTGATGAGAGGAGGTGTCAAGATCCACTGAACAGCTTTCATTCTTCTGTGAGGATGGCCCCAACTCTGTCTGCTTTTAAAACCAGCCTTAAAACACATTTTTATTCATTGGCATTTAACTCTGTTTGAGAGCTGTGGTTTTTCTTTTTGTCCTTGGTGTTTTGTTTTTCTGATCTGTAATGTACAATACTATGTACAGTACCTTATTATTATTGTTGGTTTTATGACCCTTTATGTACAGCACTTTGGTCAACTATTATTTTTAAATGTGCTCTAGAAATAAACTAAACTTGAAACTTCTACTGTTGTTCTTTTACAGATCTTGATATCTCATTGTGGAGTTGGACATCTACACACCCTTCACATCTCAGGAAAGTGGTTGAAGGTCAAGAGCACTGGATGGAAATGATGCTTCAGAGAACTCTGTGCCTCTAATGTGTGTCAGCTTCACAGGAGTCTTCATCTCCAGAGAGACACCAAAGCTGTTCTTCAGGAGAACACCATGAAGGACAGTCAGAAAGGGACTGCTAAGGAAGGAAAAGAGAAAGCGAGGATGAAAACATGGACGAGGAGCAGCGGGCCACGGGAAGTTTCTGCAGACTGACTCTCAGAGGTCAGGGGTTGTTCTGCTCTTCAAGCTCCTGTCAGCTCCAGTTACTGTCCACAGCACAGACAACAACTCCAGACAACACCGTTCACACAGGTCCAGTGCTTCAGGGCCCAGTTTAGAGCAGAAAACAACTAGAACTAAGCCACCGGCAGAAGAAGGTGGCTGGTGTTTGGGAAACTTGTTTGGAAGCAACAGTTTTGTGATTTCCTTGGGTTCTACTAGTAGCACAGAAACAATGTTTCACATCTGAAACTCAGGAGCTCCAGCAACTAACTGTGTGTGTGTGTGTGTGTGTGTGTGTGTGTATGTATATGTGATTGCTGGTGACAGAGTGGTGTTAGTAAATGACTCCGAGAGGGAGGTGATATCTGATTACTTCATCAGCGGCGTCTGTGTACTGATTGCGTCCAGCGGCTCATTTAAGCACATATATAGCAGCTTTCATAATGATGCAGAGGAGATGGAAATTATCTCTCTACAATATAATTACATAAAACGCTCTCTGTATCGCTTTTCATCACCAAACGCATATACAATCAGTGTTCACCTTGAGCTAAGGACACTGCCGCAGAAAAACCAAGTCCTAATTTCAGACCTCAGAATCTCACAGCCAGTTTCAAAGCCGCTGTGTCAGTCTCAGGTAACAAGCGGTCAGTTTCAACACACTGCACCTGCTATTAAAGTCTCCAGCGGATCTGATCGGATGAGTGCTGCTGATTTACTAACTACATGCAGCACTCTATGTGGATAAAGCATATAAAGCACTTCTCACTGGACACTCACTGTCACTGCACTCGAGCGTCTATGAACTGAACTTCACATATGTGCTTCAAGTGACCCATCTCACTGCGCCAGCCATTCATTTGTGCACATGGATTGCCGACACAGCTTGCTTTTAAAGTTGAAAACAGCTGCTGGAGTTTGAAACTCTGTTTTTGGCTGCTCCATTTACAAATGCGACGTGTTTACATGCGTTTCTGTGGTTTGAGTGATCACATCTCTGCAAACAGAAGTAATCAGTAGGTTTGGATCATTTGAATATTTATCAGTTTCTCCCACACACTTCATTTAGATTGGATCAACTGACTGTGCATAATTCTGTTCATATATCTCATCCCAGTGGCTAGGCAGGGAAAGATGTGGGTGTGGCCAAAGAGAGGGGGGGGGGCATGGATTGATGAGGGTGGGGCCAGGCCAAAGGAGGGGTGGGGCATAATGTGGGCAGGGCCAAAGAGTGAGCGAGGGGTTGGTCATAGAATAATGTGGGTGGGGCCAGAGAGAGAGGGTGTGGCAGGAAGTTATGTGGGTGTGATCAGAGAGAAGGAGAGGTGGAGTAATGATTGATATGGGTGGGGTCAGTGAAAGGGGCGGAACATCAGGACCATTAACCAGCAGCAGGTCTGAGAAACAGATGCCAGGGCTGAAGGTGGCATATGGCCGACTGACTCCAGGTTCACCAGAGGCCTTCACTGGGACCAATCAGAAAGCTTCATTAAAGGTGATTGATGTCAGCGTGCCGGCGGGGAAGTGTTGCATGTTTGCATGTGTGGTGAACACAACGTACAGCCAAAAGAACAGCGCTGCTGACCTGTGCAGTCCTGCCCAGCACAAAAAACAATCTATAACATCATACAGCTTGACTTTCGACACAACACATGTTTGTAAATGGGCCTGCAGCTCAAGGACGCCTCAGAAGGACCTCAGCGATTAACTGCTCTAGAAGTGAGAACTTACTCATAATCTCCATCTGTTTTCTCACTCCTACAGATGTGGTGAGGCTAATGTTGGCCTGCTGACCGCGAGCATCTTCAGAGGAGCTCGAACCGTCCCATGGATCAGGCGCTCCAACAGCATCTATAATGCATGATATCTCTTTTCCTCATGCCAAGCGTGTCAGTCGAAATAAAACACGCCTCTCAGAGCTGGAACACGGGCTGGGTTTGATTGTGACGAGATCAGAGACGAGAAGCGTTTGCTTTCTCAAGATCATAAGATGAGACCTTCCTTCATCATGACAGGAGGAGAAGAGATGCTGCTGTCTCCTCTTTGAAAGATTCTCTCCATCCGTCTCTTGGAAAATCAGAAGCACTTCTGTGCATAAATAGGTCAGGATCGGGAGGAGAACACTTCCTAGAAACATCCGAAACTTCCATGAGAAATGGTCATGAAAGCCTTGAAGTCTGAGGCATGTCTCAGCTCATTCTGGCCAACATGAAAAGCACTTCGGACCAAGAACAAGAGCTTACAAACGTGAGTCTGTTGACGTGAATGGATGGTGATGATAACAGGCATCACAGACACACTGACACCTGATTCAGCACAGCGTCATTCACTCTGTCTCACTGGCTCTGGTTCACTGCTCAAGAGTCACACGATAAGGCCTAAAGCAGGGTCTCCTGAAGCACAGAGCTGACCGCGAGATCCAGGAAAGGCTTTGTTTGGTCTTTGGTTCCCATCTGAACGTGCTGCTGCCTGGACGTCCGCACAGACTCTACACAACACATGCAAATCAGTGTGTGTGTGTTTAATGAGGTGTATCATGGCTGACCTGTATGGGAATGATGGCCTCCTGATCGCTGGTGTTGTTGCTGAGATTGTGACGTGTCAACCCTGTTTATGTCAACTTACTTAAGGAGTTTTTAAAGGTACAGTTTATCTAAAGCAGAAAAAAGTGAAGCTCTTAGGGGTCATAAAATCATGAACTCCCAACATCCATCATCCCAGCAGTCCAGAGCCATTTTATATTTCGATCATATCTACTTTCTTATCAAGAAATCGCTTCTAATGAAGTGATTGTTGACCAATATTTTAATGATAATATTTTGACCAATATACAGATGTAGACACTAGAAAGAAATGATACACTTGCAATTGGGCATGCATACTTTTCTGACTTATGAATCAGAGAATAATTTTTCTGTTCTGAAACAAATCTGTTCTGACTTATAAATTAAAGAACCACTGCTTTTGATTTTGGTTGAGAATAAGTGCTAAACTAACCTTCATACTGCATTAAGTAGAACTAAATTGAGTGGAAATCAGCTTGAAGAAACTGTACTGCAAGGACATTTATGTACATTTTGATACATTTGATATATATGATGAAATGGTAGCAAAATCCACAAACCTTGTATAAACAATGAAAATCTATAAGTTTCTATGATTTATTTAGTGAGCATGTTCTGTAGGTTAAGCAGCTCCTTTAACTGACACAGACACAAAGAGAATAGAGTATTTCTGAAGGTTTTTCAGTCTCTTCAGTGAATGTGTGCAGTTCTGTATTAAACAGACACAGAAACAGCAGCTCTGGATACACTGGAGACAATATATGAGGAGGAATATCAAGACTTTATGAGAGAGAGAAAGTGAAAACTGAACAGTCTGAGGAAGGACTGCAGAGAATGCATTACAGATGCATGTGTGTGAGAGCTGAGAACAGATGACAGATCTACTGACCCCATCGGGACCCTATCAGACACATTAGACCACATCAGAACTGACCAGAGCCGGACAGATTCAGAGCTCTCTATGTGCTGCTTTGAAAAGTGGAATAATCACTCTGCATCCTTCTCACTTTTTTGCACCATTCATTGCTTTGACTTCCACAAAAAGATTACAGTGGCAGCAGCAAGACTTGCATCTCATCTCTCAACTGATTAATTTAATATCCTACACCTCCCATAATTTGCAAATCTGAAACTGCTGCCCAGAGTACAGTATATGAAATGGTTAAACAGCGAGATCCAGCTCTCATAACAGACAGGAATCCACAGAATCACACATTTGATGGGTTTTTGAGGGGTCAAAACACTTTCCAATTGGTCAGCCTGAGGACGGAGTAACCATAAGTAGTAATAATTAGTCATTAGCTCAAACATCAGCTGTAGGACCTTCAGATAGAGTCTGGAAGAGAGTCATGTGACGTAATGGCTACAACCCGAATTCCGGAAATGTTGGGACGTTTTTTAAATTTGAATAAAATGAAAACTAAAAGACTTTCAAATCACATGAGCCAATATTTTATTCACAATAGAACATAGATAACAAATGTTTAAACTGAGAAATTTTACAATTTTATGCACAAAATGAGCTCATTTAAAATTTGATGCCTGCTACAGGTCTCAAAGTAGCTGGGACGGGGGCATGTTTACCATGGTGTAGCATCTCCTCTTCTTTTCAAAACAGTTTGAAGACGTCTGGGCATTGAGGTTATGAGTTTCTTAAGTTTGAATTTGTTGGAATTTGGTCCCATTCTTGCCTGATATAGGTTTCCAGCTGCTGAAGAGTTCGTGGTCGTCTTTTTCGTTTAATGATGCGTCAAATGTTCTATATAGGTGAAAGATCTGGACTGCAGGCAGGCCAATTCAGTAATAGCTGCAGTATGTGAATCATGCCGATGAGTGATGCAGTGTCGTCTGAGGGCCCGAAGACCACGGGCATCCAGCAAAGGTCTTTGGCCTTGTTCCTTATGCACAGAGATTTTGCCAGTTTCTCTGAATCTTTTGATGATGTTATGCATTGTAGATGAGATTTGCAAAGTCTTTGCAATCTGATGTTGAGGAACGTTGTTTTTAAAGTATTCCACAATCTTTTTATGCACTCTTTCACAGATTGGAGAGCCTCTGCCCATCTTTACTTCTGAGAGACTCTGTCTCTCTAAGACATCCCTTTTATAGCTAATCATGTTACAGACCTGATGTCAATTAACTTAATTAGTTGCTAGATGTTCTCCCAGCTGAATATTTTCAAAATGTCTTGCTTTTTCAGCCCTTTGTTGCCCCCGTGCCAACTTTTTTGAGACCTGTAGCAGGCATCAAATTTGAAATGAGCTCATTTAGTGGATAAAAGTGTAAAATTTCTCAGTTTAAACATTTGTTATGTTCTCTATATTCTATTGTGAATTCGGGTTGTATATTACAGTGTATGCATACATTAGACTCTCAGAACACTCCTGAAACTTCACAGGTTAAATCAGTAAATCAGAATCAACACTGAAGATGATAAAAGCTAATAAGCAACAGTTTTGTACTTATTCTAAGAAAATGAAAAACGAAAGAAACACCCTTATTCAGCTCTTGTAGTTTCATCTTGTTTCTGTCACAAGACAGCCACATTTTCACATAATAAATTTGTGGAACAAAACCCCCAAAACAAACCAAATACAGCACTCATGTTGTTGTGAGAGAATTTCATAACAGTTGATGCAGTCAAGGAGGAGAGGATCTCATTTTAATGAATAATTAGTTGTGTAAAGCATGCACAATCACATTTAACTGTGCGCAGAGCAATGACTGTGTCCTGTGGAGTGCATGTGATGTAAACGCTGAAAGACCGATCAGAGCCTGTGCTAACAGTTCAATCTGCAGTGCAAACAAACACAGACAATGTAAAACTGCAAATGAACAATAAACTAAAGCATCATGTAGAAGCTCTCTTATGCCCTAAAATTCAAGCCAATGTATTCTATAGAGCTTTCTAAAATACAGATTGTTTCAGTGCAGCTTCACATTAAACAGGAAAACAACAGTGTTCATCTAGTAAAATTCATCAATAATGAAATCAATTTGAATTCAGCTGGAAAGCAGCTCCACACAAGACAATAGTGTCATTATTCAGATTAATTCAGATCAAGTTTTGTTCTCATCTGATGGTTTCAGGGTGGTTAAATTAATATTACTGATTATTAATTGCCTTTTTAGCCTGAACTGAGAAAGCCAAAGGTGTCAGTGACATCTGTCAGAAATCTTCAGAGCTGAATGACTTACGGCCTGTTCTGCTCCTCAGATCTCTCATTGATGTCTCTCACCATCGGCGCTGGCAAACACAGGCCCTGGCGTCTCTCGCCTGTCTGTCCATTAATCTTACTCTCACACTCTTCCCTCCATCCTTTCTTCTCACACGGCGTTTGTTCTCGTGGTTTATCCGCTCCTCTCCTCCCTAGCAAGATTAGAGAGGATGTCTCTTAAAAGAAACAAAGCGCTCCGTCTCTGGGCTTGTCACATTGCTCCATATTTCACAACTTCTGAGGAAAGGCAGTGAACGAAAGCAGATGTTTTCATGCGGTCTTTGATCAGGAGAGATCAGGAGTTACACAATCACAGGAATCTCCACTGCTGGTGTCAGAGCTGATGGGGGAATGACATGAACACGGTCAGGCCTTCAGCCCTCTGACACACATCATCATCATCATCATCATCATCATCCTGTGTGTAAGTGTGCAAACCACGAGGAGAACATTTGTCCCTAAAACAGACCAAACCACTGGAGGCACTTGACACACGCAGGTGTGCAAAAACCACCGCAGACACAACAGTGTTTCTACAGCATCAGTGACTGACCATCAGCACACAGGAGTTAATTTCCCACAGACTCCACACTCACAAACACTACTGACTACTGTGGTACAGTGAAGGATAGAAATCACACACCATGGTACTAAATGAATCCCTTATTCATATAACATAGCATTTACTGGTGTTTACATGGC
Source organism: Tor tambroides (assembly GCA_021397915.2). Classification (NCBI taxonomy): domain Eukaryota; kingdom Metazoa; phylum Chordata; class Actinopteri; order Cypriniformes; family Cyprinidae; genus Tor; species Tor tambroides. The sequence goes on along the minus strand of JAFVLL020043939.1, from coordinate 9,642 downwards.
ACTACAAACTACTTCCAGCATTACCATGGTGCATGTTACAAAAATGCACTAAAATAGCTCAGTTAATCCATTTAAAGATGTGGTATTAAGCACCACTGTCACTGTAAACACCCCACGCTGTCTGGAGGAGACAGCAGGAATAATCCAGTAAGTGCAGAAGCTATGGCGTTTTGTAAGCCAGGCTGATCTTTTTTGGAAGTACCGTGAATACACATCTTGCAAACTTGAATTACACAAAGAACAAGCATCTACCAAAGCGTCAATCACTGGTGGCACAAAGTGAAAAAATGGCTCATGCTTAAACCTGAATGCTAATTGCAACCCAAGCTCATTGGAAATATGTGACTCTGCCTACATTACTGCAAACTGCAAAAACATACCTATACATACAATTTAATGCATTTTTGTAACAGTATAGACATTAAAACAGCTAGGACTTCAACTACTAATCGATAAAATCGATTATTATCGATAACGAAAATCATCTACGACGATTCTCATTATCGATTAGTCGGGTCTGCCCACAGTGCACATCCAACTTAAGCTGGTCTCGTCAAATTACAGCACTGAATAACACATTTCTATTGACAAAATGCATCTAAAAATGGTGGAGGAAACAGAATGAGATGCTGCGGGAGAAGTACGTGATCCAAGCTGCCCAAAACATGAGAATTCTTTATTTTAAGCTTTAAACTAACTTTGCATTAGCATAATGGCTTGCCCTGTCAGGCGCTTTGACAGATGCGTGTTCATCCTCAGCGCAAAAACTTTCAGTTTACGGTCATATCCTTATCTGTAAATGTCACAAATTCACCGAGCATTTCCATTTTGGCATAAAGGCCCGTCCTGACAGTCTGTTTTAAGTTTAAATCTGTAAACTGAATGAGTGTCAGACAGACGGAACACAGTAGAGAGGGAGACAATTAATAGCACAAAAACATTAATTTTGCTGAAATATCTGTTGTTGAACGTTAAATTCAGGTTTAAAAGTCAACATTAAAAGTCAGCACGCATTTTATGAGAGTAGGAACTGTAAAGGGATAACAGCGTGGAATTGTCTGAATATAAATATCAGACGCTCCATAACCACCTTACAGGATAAAGAAATGACGGTAAGATGTGACTGTGATCAAAGTGAACGTGTGTTCCTGCAGAACATGTTGGTTACAACTGAGTTTGTAATTTTATTCGGCTTTATTATCTTTATTATTATTTTAATTTTTAATGTAGAGATTTAAACTATATTCACTATATACAGTGCTTAACAAATTTATTAAAGCAAATTTATGCAAGGTTTTTAACAAATTATGTAAGGTTTGTGCCACTGCTGCTCTAAACTAACAGTATTGGTGATTCCCAAAATAATTTTTTAGCTTTCTGTATTGGTTAGTCCTTCAATTTGTGTAAGCTCGTTAGATACATTAGTAGGCTATTTCTAGCACTATAACATATTTATTGCTGTTGTCTATGAAATAAAGGCAGACAAAAACAAAGTGCTTTACATTGTTTATAGTGTATAGCGTTTTTTCCAGATGCCCAATTACAGTCAAAAAGTACCTAAACAATGCCAGCAAGAATGCAAACTGTTATAAAAGGCATATGAGGCCATTTTTTGTTATGTGAATAAACACTATTTATTTGTTTCAGTTTGTTATTTGCCCAATAAATGACAATAACATTTTTAGATTAAAACAATTTCTTTTGACAAATATAATATAAACACAAATATTTGTGTTTTCTCTTTATGACGACATTTGGTCTAATAAATTGTTAAGCACTGTATGTTTTCATAGCATTCAGTTGGCAAGACTGTTTGAAGGACAGAATGTGGAATAGTGTGTTCTTTTTGTCAATGAAATTAAAGAGAGAAAACTGGGCTTTTTATCCAATTAATCGATTAATTGGAAAAATAATCGGCCAACTAATTGATTATCAAAATAATCGTTAGTTGCAGCCCTACCAACAACTTTTATTCCCTTTCAAAAAAAAAAATATATATATATATATTTGAGGGGCAAATTTTTGACAATAAAGGTTTATTTTTGTATGGTTCCTTGCACAATACTATGAGCTCAAAACACTTTTATCATAGTGCATGATTTGTAAACTAGTACATTTTGCTGTTCACATCACATAACCAGCTCCATGTGTGTGTCTTTTCAGATGTAGTAAACTTGCTCTGTAGCACACCTGGTACAGCACTGCACGTGATGTGAAATGCTCAGGTTCAAGTCGCCTGAAACACAAGTCACAAAGACTTGTAGAAGCAAGATAGAATTGACATGGCTGCTTCAGCAGATGTGTTTTTATCTCATGTTTGCTTTTGTTTTCATCATTGGTTAGGGTCAGTTTAATGTATGCGCTACATCAATTTCAAATGAGAGCATTAATCGTTTAGTGCCATTCGCTGTACATTTCATTTCTGCACTGCTGTGATGTGTACAATCACCAATGTAATTGCCACAGTCACATTTAACTGTTTCAGGTAAAACTACATGCTATTCAGCAACACTGGACATTTTGCTTTGAAACTGCTGTGAAACATCTTACAAGCAATGCGATATCATTTTGCAACCATTTTGTATCCAGAGGCTTGTTTTTTTCATGACACTGTGCTGTTTAATAAACCCGCATCTGCAATGGAGAACAAATAATGTCACTGAAAAGTGCAGCAAAATGAACCCAGAGCAACATATTTCAGGTTTTGTAGAAATAAGCAGAGTCACATATTTCCAATGAGCCTGAGCTGGCTAACTGACTATGATACACACAGTTCAGAGCTTATAAACTCTACACAGTGATGAACACAACGATGAACAGCCCTACCGCACTTTGCATCTGAGTCCAACATGCTTTTACCATAGTACAATTAATGTAACACACTCCTGTCATCTATTGGAAAAATCAAAACAACTAGTACTAGTACAACTAGTTAATTTTCAAACTCCTATGCAGACAAGAGGCTCTGCAGTCTGAGACGTCCTACAACAAAAGGATGGATTGAGACAGAAGATGCCTCTGAGAAGATTTGTGATGGAAGACGAAGGACAGTTGAAAGCGAAGCAGACGCGAGAGTGAGATTCTTCTGTCTAGACGTCTTTTCATCCTGCCGTTGAGGATTTAGAGCTGCTGTAGGTGTGGAGCAGTGTTTGCTTTCTCTGGGTTTCCCCCGATGGCTTTATCTCCATGGTTCCTGCTAGACCTGCCAGACCCCACAGAGACCACCATCTGTAGAGGCCAACCGCTTCAGCACCGGTGAACATGTGGAAGACGCCTCCGGCCGGCCGGACAAACTCAGTTCCCCATGTCTGAATATGTAGAGTAGCTTCAGGCCCAAAGACAACGTGAGGCTGTTGTATCACAATGAGTTCAGGACTCATGAACTTCACAATGAAGACAATCACAAAACCAACTGCATATGTGACGATGTGCTGTCAAACCTGCTGTCTCTAATATCATTTTAAAATTGTCTTATGGACTACTTTTATGATACGTTTGTGGTTTTCTTCCTGGAGCCTGATAGCCGCTAGTCACTGTCGGCTTTCACTGTATGGAGAAGAGCACCTAGGACAATTCTGCTAAACATCTCTTTTTGAGTTCCACAGAAGGTCTGAATAACATGAGAGGAACACACAAACTCATGAGTGAGCCATCAATATGAACACTGATTAATTTAATATGTCTGTAAAACAGAAGCATCATCTGTTCAGGCCCTCATCGTCTGTGATGATGATTTATGAGTGTGTTCTGTCCATACGTGCACCTCCTTTATGAAAGACATACCACACTCCAACTGCAGATATATGATCTCTGATGGTGGTACCACGTGTACTTCACGACCTGCACGTGTGTGTGTGTGTGTGTGTGAGATTGATCAAGCTGAATTAACAGATTGAAGCAGATGGTGAGGAATGAGATGGATGGATTTTATGATGGTCAGAACAGGAGAAAAGCAGATTCCTGTCGGCCTGTTAAACCTCCTGCCCTTTTAGCATGTTCTAATGGACCGCTGATGATGGGATTCTCTCTGTGAGAAACATCAGAATGGTCGAGCATGCAGTGAGACCCACAGATGAAAATAAGACATTAACACTGTGCATCAACTGTGGTGTGGAATCATCATTACACAAACTCCTCTGTCCTGACTCCTGACATACACACATCTCCAAAAAATGATGATTCAATCATCTTTAACAGTTTTTGAACAATGATCAAGCTGCTCTGATTCACAGATTGAAAATGCATTGAGGTCAAGGCCATCAAGCTCCTCATCACTGACATACAGGTCTACAAATGTGAGTAAATGATGACGGGATGACCAACGACCCCCTCAAGAGTGTGAATGACACTGGAGAGAACTTCAGAGAAATCTCAACTGAATCTTATTTATACTTCAGCTCACTTTCAGTTCTAACATGTCAATATTATGAACAAAACTCTACAGAAGAAAAAAATAACATAACAGGAAGTGAAATAGCTGTTTCAGTGCTTTCAGATTGGAGCTGTAACAGTGTTTATAATAGATGATGATGGTCATCACAGCCGGACCTGAATCTGACTTCACGATAATGGTTGTCAAGGCAAATTGCTCTGTTTGGAAATAAGGTAATGCTGAACCACTGCTGAACCCACTTGGGATTAAACTAAATTAAATCCACATTCGCAAGAGTCTTAAATGTGTAAAAGCAAACTGATGCATGTTCAAACACACACGCAGGTTGTGCTGAGCGTGGGCTGCTGAGATGAGAAGCGTTTCTGCGGCCGCTGGGATTCAAGCTTCTCTCAAACACACCGCTGGACACTGAGGCATTCTGGGAGATTCTGCAAATGAAGTTTGCATTCCTCAAGGGCCCTTTTATAAAACAAACATATGCCTCTCTTTGCCACAGCTTACATACTAACGATCTGAGCTTCATTCTAAATGTGTTCACTACTAATTGTCATCTTGAGTCTGACAGCGGGAATAAAAGAATTTGAGGCTATGCAAATCATCATCTAACTGACAGATGTCAATCATCTCTCTGTACATACCTTCCTGTTGGATATTTACAGACAGCAGCATCATGGCATGTTTTACAGTGTAGCGAATTTGCTTAAAAGGGAATTGTATATAAATAATTACAATTAATTATGATTAATTACAATTATTTATATCGGCTGACAGTAATAACTGTCGCAGAATTAAATTGCCATCAACTAATCTGTTCGTCCAGCGAACATTCAGTGTAAGTTCATATCAATTCTAAGAAAGGATATTTTCTTGGCCACAGAAAATACTTTCCTAAGTATTAATACATTAGAGCATGTAGTAAGGATCAAAAATCGTAAAGGGACATTAATTTGCAAGGCAGAATCAGAAACTCATGTCATTTGTGCACAAGAGTTTTGTTAACTAAACACTAACGCAAACTAGTCAAACAAACAAACAAACATACAATCACTCATACATGGGGAAAGGGCAAATGAGAGTTGATGGATGAAACCATCAGGAAACCAGAGAATGAAGCTATGAAAAGAGTCAGTTAACCACCTGAATAAAACCATCAGCGCCGTTTATAACGGGGTCTATAACTTATACTAAACCTCTGTTTCGTTTAGTTAAATGTACGATACTTGCATTGCCTTTTGGTCATTGAACGAGTGTCCGGACGCAGTCTCAGATGAAAGTTCTGATGGTTTGAAGGTTTGGTGGTGTTGGAGTTCTTCAAGTTCCTCCAGGTTTGAAGGGTGATGAACTCCAAAAGATGTTATTCTGGCTCAGTGGTAATTGGGAGTTTCTTCCCAGGTAGAAAGTGGAAACAAGCTAAGAAAGAGATCTGCTGAGGTCCAAGGAGCTTGGTTGAATGGAAAGGCAAGGCCGCAAGGCCTGGCACAAAACTTAAGGTGTTCAGAAGAGTTTTAGCGCACATCTTCCTCAGCCTCTTAGGATCTAACAGAACCGCAGACTGCTGGGGCGTCTCTTACGTGAGAGCTTTATCTGCTATAGAGGTCACACCTCTGGGGTGTCAAAGAGCCAACTGGAGTCTTGAACTTTTGGAGGGAAGGTTTTACGACTCTTTGTCTCTGAGCATGGTAATTTGCATGGGGTTAATGCACAAACTACTTAAGATTCTTAGGACACTAATATGTTGCATAGTTATAGACATAAAATATACACTCTCAATTAATTCATCCGAAGACGACCGGATAGAAACCAAACATGATACAGTTAAAGTGATATTAACTTATTATAAGCATGCATAAACAGGATAAGATACACAAGAACATATACAAGAAGAATAATAACGTACACTATGATCTAAAGAATATGTGTGTTCATTCAAAGAATTAATTCATAGAAAAACCAAAGGGAGGAAAGTTCTGTTTTTATGGGCTTGTAGTGGCTTTCAGGAGAGCCTGTTCTTACTGCACTTCGCATCTCACATACTTTTGAGCAATAAAACAGTCTTATCAGATGGTTTCCCTGGTAACTGAGCCTTTTAGGGTGCTCTTCCAGGGGAAGGGTCCAAAGACCCTCACAATTTGTGTGTGGAATGAGAGGGTTTCCTGAATTATTCATTAAATATAATGACTAAATGTGTGTCTGATTCGTCCATACGCTACAACAGCAATAAACGGATAGTTCACCCCAAAAATCACACTTACTGTATTTCATCATATCATCCCAAACCTGTATGACTTTCTTCTAATAAAAGAGGATGTTTTGAAGAACATTGCGTTTCACTGTATGGACAAAACAAAAACATTCTTCAAAGCATCTTTTATGTTTCACAGAAGAAAGTCAGTTATACAACATGACAGGGAGTAATTGTAAATCTGTTGTAGGGAGAACTAATCACTTAATAATGACTTCTGAGCCGCTCAGTACAAACTCATTCATAGCACACAAACCTGCTTTTGTCTCAAAACAGAGCAATAGCATGAGCTGAGACGTTCACTGAGGTCTGGCCCTGAAGTGTGAGATCTGGCCTGAGCGGCGCACACATCAAAGATCAGCACCAGCGTCTCCAGAGCTCAACACACACCGGACATCATCAGGGCCTGCCTGCAGCGGATCGATCGATGAGAGACCCACAATCCCCGGCTTTCATCTGCTCAGATCAGACTCTTAAAGGAGCAGCACACAAACCCAGGTCTCACTTTCACTGGATACACAAACACAACCTGGACTTTACACCAACTAACAAGAAACATCACCAGGGTGTCTTAAAGTCAAATTCAGTCACAATATCTGACAGACTTTCAGGACAGACTCGTGTAACTCTGCTGTACGATGTTCATGCAGAAATTATGTTTATTTTCATACAAAAGCAGCCGCTGTGTGATGTGCTCCTTTAGATCGTGTCAATAGAAACAGGCTTCAAAGACAACTTGCAGCAGTGGCTCCATAATGAAATCTTACTTAATAACAGCATTTGCAAATCCGAACAATATTGCGTGATGAATGCAGCTGTATTGATGTCCTCCTGGACAGCCGTGGGACGAAACACACAATGAAGTCTTAAAATCACAGGCTGCTATTAAGTCATAGCTCAACAAAAGCCATAATCCGGCTGTGAAAGCGTCTGCTGCGCTGTTTGAGCAGATGATTAGGCCGTTGTGTAAGTGGACTAGTTTCAGGGGGCTTTGACATGAAAGGCTTGTTAACCGTGGCTCCAGATGTGTTTGCCCACCCAGAAACTCAACACGCAAAGCAGCAGATAAAGCAGATGAGAAGACTTAGTCATATTAGTCACATTAATAGAACATAAACAAAACTACAGCAACGCACTCGCTCACCATGACCCGTCAGCCGCATCTGAGCTTCAGGAATGCCTTAAACTGACTGATGACTGTTTTCACCAGTTACTAACATACATGTTATACTGCCATATAAAAACATATGAAACACGTCAGAACTTAGGATAAACTCTGAGACACTCTCTGCATGCATAACTATTTGACGGTACATGAAATATGTATGTCTGGACTGAAATGAGCTTGCATGAGAACAACAGCTCTATTGCTAAATCTAGTGTGCTGCCTAACTAGATAACTTATCGCAATCTTTTTTTTTTTGGAATTCTTCACAAAGGAGGCAATGCCATAATGCACTATGACAAGAAAAGTGAAAAATCCATCAAAATGTTGCATAAAGACAACTGAAATGTCTCCTATTATTTCAATCAATACTGAATATTACACATGCAGTTCAAGAGCATTATAACTCAGAGAACAGGTGAGCTGTATCTGGCAGACAGTAACTCTCTAGGTTGAGAGACAGAACTAGTCAGCTCTGAGCTGGTGTCTTATGGGTAGTTCATTATTAAACTAGCCAGTGCGTGTTGTGACATGTCCGCTCAAAGCTTTAAACGCTTCTCAGTGAATGGGTCACACCAAACATGAGCCACTCAACAGCTGTTCAGGATGTTTCTCCACCTGCTGAAGAGTTTACAGAGACTAAAGATGGCTTCAATCGCAACGTCACATACAGCCAAGAGAGACGGAGATCATGACAGACTGACTGCGCTCATCAGACCAGCAGCTTTAAACTCAGAAAGTCTCTCTCTTCAGGGAAACCAACTCACTGATGACTGACTGACAGTGACATTCAACATTAAAATAATTATGCAATTTAAATCTCTTTTCACTGAATTCATCATTGCAAAGAAACAAATCAAATCATTCATTATATTACCTTCAGAGTTCTGAAGGAGGAATAAAGTTGCAGCATCTAAACATTCTTGATCATCTAAAGGAGCTGCTACAGAAGAGTGAGTGTGATTTCCTTAACTACATCACACATTTACCTATATGCCTAAAGTGGACTATTAAACAAAGCGTGACCCAACATGAGAAATGAAATGTCTTTGAGCAGGTTCAGACCGCGGAGTCACTCCTCTTCTGAGTGTTCCATCTCATTCTATTCATCTGCACGCTACAACAGCATTTATGCCTGAATAATTCAGCTAATTCATTTATACACTAAACACATCATGGGAACAAACCCAGACTGAATAACTACAGTAGCTGTCAAGCAGTGACTCTCATTTGGACACTGATGAGCTGTAAAATCACGTTTCATCACTCATTCACAGATGCTGTTCCCATCTCTGTCTCTCCACTGTAGATTCTCCCATCAGGGAGAACAAATACGATGCTCCAGAGAGAAATCACTCTTTAAAACAACCGATTAAAGAGCAGGAGCAAAACTACACATCAGTAAACCACTGCAGGACGATGAATGTGCCTTCGAATGAGTAGAGACAGGGACAGAGAGTGGACACACTCGCCTCTTCTTTTGTCTTTTTGTACAATAACAAGGCAGTGTTTTCATACATCTAGAGAGTGTCACACAAAGATCAATGTCCAAGAGACGAACAAAAGCAGCACTTTGAATCCAATAAAATCACTGTGTTCCTGTGTGAAGCGTAACCCCAATATGCCTGCCCAAAACTTCATCTCTGTCCTACAGCACACTTCTCAGAGTCAGACTGCAGGATTCATGAGATACATGACATTCATCTACAGCTTTTCAAGAGTGGCCATGAACACACAGCAGAAACACACAGGACATTCAATAAGCAGAAAGATCACACAAACAACTGTTATCATGCTACAACAAGACTCATGCTTATATGAGAGAAATAAAAGCCCATAATC
>JAFVLL020043938.1:0-26784 GCA_021397915.2 Tor tambroides | reverse complement strand
TACAATGACTCCCCAAGGATGACCTGACTACGGGGCATAAGCCTGCAGATTCGCTTTGGTCTTGTCATCGTTCCGTAACCGTAATATATGATTTGTCGGTCTCTGATGTAAGACCTTGAGAGGCTCTGTGAATCTGTTGCTCCGATGTCATATTCGTTCCAGTCAATTACATCACCTAGAGACTGGCTCATCCTCCACATTCAGCAGTGTCTCCTTGAATCCTCCAGTTACGTTGTACAGGTAGATACGTCACCGCTCTTTTAAGAATGTCTTTATAGATCTTCATAATCTGTGATGCTTTCATCCACCTCAAACTCCCCCCCCCCAAAATAAGGCCCTCCTTAATTCACCCAAGCAAGAATAAACTCGCACACAGCCTTCGCTTCAAAGTTTAGGTCTGAACGCCTTTGATACTGTCATGGGGAATGTAGGCCAATGGTATCAAGGTGCCCCCCAGAGAGACGCTCACAGAGCAACATAGATAACATGAAACAAAACGTCTAAAGCATCCCAGCCATAGTGGGGTGAGAGGTGTGTTGAATTTCATTGCAGAGAGAGCCTGTATTTTCTCTCTAATACTTAGAGCTAGACAGGGAGTCTTTTGGCAGGATTATATAAAGGGATTTCAAAAGCAAAGCAATGATTGGATTAATTTCACTGTTACTCTTCTAATTATTTAACAGCATAGAGAGAAAATTTAATATGAACTGTTATTAAAAACAGTAAAATAGGCTATGTAGTGTACAGCTGCATTCTTTTAGAGAGTAATTAATTTAGAGATTGGATTGGAAATGGCTGTTGATTTGTAATTAGGATTTAAGGAATAAGTCATTTGTATTTCATTTGTGCATATTTTATTATATTAAAGGGATTAGATAATTATGTTATCAGTAGGTCAAAATATTGATGTGGTTGATGTTTTGTGGTGCTGTATGGCAAAATGAATATATGCATTCAGATTGTCTGATGTTCCAATAGTTCAGTATTTTCAAAACAATTAGTATTCCCAAGTATATTAATATCTGAAAAAAATTGAAAGATTTGAAACTCTTTGAATTGGTTGAACATATCACCTGGTCCATTGTCAGACACATTGCAATCAGGCTCAGGATGTTAGTAGTCTTTGCACGCAAGCAGAGAGGAGGTAAGGGCACCTTAACCCGCACTGCGTATAGCGTCTTCCATTAGCAGCGTCCAGCTGCTCTAAATACCTCTTTAAGTGATTTTCACCACCACACGTCAGCTAATCACTGCTGGTGTTCTTGCAGCTCTTCGAAATCCATGTGGTTCAGGGTTTCCTCTTCCTTATGCCTATTGCTTCCCATCAGGCCTTGTATTCCGACAGTTTAGACTCTTTGATGCCTTAACAACAATAATGTGGCTAATGTTTCCCACTGTGACACCCAGCCGATAGGAGTCAATGTTGTTGGAGGAAAAAAAATGCATGCACAGATACTGTAACCCGAATCATAGATTCTGTCTTTTCTGATTGGACTGTTTACTTGCTGTCGCATAAATTATGCCCAGTGTTTCCAGGGTTTTCTATACATTCAGAAGACATTTGATGTTTTTCATTCCCCTTGTCTTAGCTAGCTGTATAGACAATGTGTTACGCATCTCCTGTTACTTCTTTTGAGGCCTCATATAGCTTCACACAATCTGCGGTTGCAGACACAAGATCCTCTGATAAAAGCCCAGTAATTTGTCCTACACACCATGCCGGATTTGCATCTCCCTTGGTTTATTCTACAGTGATTCTTACCTTCACTTTTTGATTCCACACTTCTAATTCAGACCCATATCCGGATGTATAGGGTTGTGTTTACCCATGAGAGATTGGCTTGAATGGTCAGCTCGGCTTGATGCACTTACTAACATGCCAATGGAGAACAAAAATCCCTGGAGTGTAAAACAAGCTGTAAACGAGCATCGGAGGGGGTTTACTTGCTGCAACACCAGACATGTCTCGCCAATAGATGCCTCTGGTGACTTCTGATTCCTATTTGTGGATCTGACATACATTGGATTTCTTATGTTTCGTCCTCCTCTGGGCTTTTGTCTTTAATGACACAATTTTCTTTTTGCCCAGTCTAAGACCTTTTGGATGTGGAATTAGGACAATCGTTATGATTATGGAAGTGAACCTAACAGTGCCTCATGCTCTCTCCAATAATTTCTTTCCCAAGCCATTATTTGTCTTTAAGCCCTTTTTTACTATGCTCCATGAAATTGGATCAGTAGTTTATCTTGTGGTTTAGATTTTTAAGGGGATCGCTACATTGAAAAGGCCCTGTTGCTCACGATTCATTAAAAAAACCCAGTCAACCATATAGGCCATTAGAACTGGGTTGCCAAGGAGTGACAGGGCATGTTGAGGATCCCATTTTTCCTGTGGCACAAATCAAAATGTTTTTTCCTTGCCTGTTGAAATAAAGGGACAACTGTGCTTGTTACCCACAACACCCAAAAACATACAGAGTCCTTGCCTTAAACCCTTTTGAATCACTAATCAAATCTCTGTTTTGACCCTGACTACAACAGAGCTTATAATGAAACTCTTTTGATAAAGCTTTGGCCTTTATTACCCGAACCATTAAGCCAATCTTGAAAACTGCACCTTGCTGCAATAAATGTCAGGACAAAATTGGTGAGACCTTTTTGAGTTACTCCAAGAGTCAGACTGAATGAAGTCTGACAGCCTAGACAAAGGTCATGGTTGAAAGGACAGCACTACACAATCAAATCCATTCTTGCACACTTTAATCACTTTAGTATTGGGTGGAACGATTCCAAACACCCTTCTATTGGACCCCGGGGTCAAACACCTCTGCCCGATCTAATGGTGTGAATAGGGAAGTGGGATACAATGCACATCTTGCAGTAAATCTCAATGAGGAGTCTTCAGTTGGGGGATGGGTTGGGGATGAGGGTCTAGGCTGATTGCCATGGCGACAACATAGATGACTCGCTGATGTCTGCTGCCGATCTACGATTTATGCAGCGACACCGTGGCGTAGATGGATGGGCAAATTACTGCCAAGTGCAACACGCAGAGGTGATGACTGGGGGCGAGCTCTCGTGAGTGTCATATGTCACATCAGGTGTCTCCTGGTGGTATGAGGGAGATGGAGAAAGAGCTTCAGATCTGCCGATAAAGAAATCGCTCTCCCCGGGTTGGTGCTTCTCATAGGTCGCCTGGATTTCGGTTTGATTGGACAGGGAAGCATTAGGAGAGTGCAAGGCTGGGGGAAAGGCTGGGAGATTAGGTTTTGGAACATTATTTTCCCAGGGAATCAATAGCTCTCCCTGGTTGGACCCATATCATGTTGAATATGTCACATGTTGGTGCCTCCAAGGCCAGCGACATTGGAGCGACTCAACATTTTTCTTGACATTTCATTTCTTATTCAAGTTAGTATTATTTTTGCAATATACACTTTGTGTAGTGAGTTTACTTCTGGACCTGTGGTCACTATTTCAAACATATTTTTATGATTTTTATGCTTCTTGAGAACAATATTAGTTACTTGCAAAGACAAATCTAGATTTGCGAGAGAGAGAAGAAGAGAAAGAATGAGAGAGAGCAAGACAGTAAGATAAAGATTAGGAGAAAGGGAAATAGAACAGACAGAGCAAGGAAATGTCATGTCCTATTTTAGGTTTCTACTCCATGAATCAATTGTTCGTTTGGGGATTTGGAGGAGATCAGCTCTTGGTCCTCAGAGAAAGGTCGATGCATCTGCCTTGCAAACACAACAGAAATTGGATTCCTGTAAATAAACAGACCAAATAAGAGAGAGAGCCTATATCTTTACTGCTTTAGTGTTGCGGAATAGTATTAACCATTTAAAACACTCAAATTAGAAATGTTTTTATTGTGCCCTGTCAATGCTACACGTTTTTGGATCCTTGTGTGAAGTCAGGGATGTCATGTTGTCTGTGTTTATCTTGATATCTCAGAATCCGTGTTTCTGGTACAGTGCAGGCCATGTAGGTCAATATAGCTTCTGCACCATGATCATGTATGTCACTCAGTGAGTAGCTGAGATCAGTTTTTAATTTTATCTTGTTGGTGATCCAGTATTGTTTGTCTTAATGCAGTGCAAGTACACAAATAATTATAGAAACCATTTATAGACCAAATCACTTTGGTTTTCTCTAAGAGAATCACTCAGCATCACAACTGTTGCCATGTCAAAGGTGTCTTTGTACTTAACATAATGTAAATGTATTTTTTAAGATAGTTGGGTCACTTCAATATCCTAAAATGATGCATTCCAGTGTTGCTTGCCCAATCATTCATTTCGCCCAGTCTTGAGCCAAGCTGACTCAACAGCGATCTATATCTGCATTTGCAAGCAGCTTTATCTGTCCAGCAGTTCCAGCCTTCACACCCATTGGCTATTCAGCAGTGGGATATTGACTGAGGACCCAACAGAAATTCCATAATTGGTGGCCTCAGTGATAATCAGTCGTTTGCAGCCTATACAGAAATTTCAGGCTGTCCACTGGTCTAGATGTGTAACCCCAACACATACATCCTGGTGACATATGGCCACACAAAATATGCCACAAAGGCTGTTAATTCAAATAAATAAAGGAACTGACTTCACACCCAATATTTATAGCAGACACAACTTCCGTTTTGCCCCAAGTCAAGCGGAAAATGGCGTGGACTTGCGTGCCATTGCTAAAATAGAGTGCTAATTGGATTTTCGCATAGTTACATCTGGGAATAGTTGGAGCAGGTGAGAGAAAGCTTTTACATGTCACATGACAACCCTGCTTGGCTTCCCCCCCAACTCGCCATCGTTTTATAACACTTCTCCAGGCGAATTGGCCAAAGTGTTTTCCATCAGGCTGGTCAAGGCTTATTCCTGATCTTGTCCATGGAGGATAAAATGAAAGGTTAACCCTCCGTAGACTCTTCACTGTTCTGGATCAATACAGTGCTCACTGGATGAGTCTCTCACATCCCCCCTACCAAGTTAGATTTGCCAATGTGTTTCATCTTTTTTAATAGGTGCTTTGAGACCTACTCGACACCTTAGTGTCCAGCAGAGGGTCAAGTCAAGAAACATACCCTGTCAAAGACACTGTCCATTAACTCACTTGATGGAACTCAGGTCCTTCAAGTACCTAAATGACATCTGTTTTGCCAGATAAATTGGACTGGATTAAGCTTGGGTCCGATATGAGTTTCTCTGTTTGCTTTAGCGTTTCTTTTATGGCATGAACCTCTTCAGACCCTTTGATCCTTGTCTCAGAAGTCTTTGATAACACTATAATCCTATTCATCAAACCTCTAAGACCTAAGGTAGTACACCAGCTCTCTGATGAGAGACAAGGAGACTGTCACTAGCACAGGGAGTCACTGACAAAGCACAGACAGTCCCTGCAGAGGCATATTATGGATTGTCATCGTCAGGCCAGGCTTTGATAAGTAGCAGCTGCTTTAATAAAATCTGCTGACTGGGACGTCTGGTGACCATGGAGCCCTATACTATGCGCTTGGGAGAATTGTTATTTTTTTCAATAAATACTTTCTCCTTCAGAAACAAAGAATAAATGCAGGAAATGACATCACTGAGAGGGCCTGGCAGACCCTTTTGACTGTGTGTCATGGTCAATAAAGGTGTGGTCACATTTATCATTGTTTGGGCAATATTTGCAAGATAAATCTTGTCATTTCAGTAGGAATCTACATGATCAGGAATTTCATGTGAGGGTGAAAGATTTTCTCAGTGCAGTGTTTGCAATACTGTAGGTTCAAGTTGGTCACACAGATTCGCTGTGTAGTCCAACAGAAAGCTGATTGGTTTGAAAGTGACTTCTGTATGAGCTGTGTTTCATACAGTGCTACATAATGGACCTTTTTTTTTTTTAAGTTCACTGAAATTCTGCTAATGTGATCACACCTTAATTCTCTTAGAATATCAAATAGCCCAGTTGTATCTCTTTTTAAAATCTCTTCAATCAATTTGTTAGTTCATGTGTTCATTTCATATGGTGAGACACACCCCAAAAATGCAATGATATTTATACATTAATATTTCATGAGAGTTGTATAAAAAATTCTTTGAAACTGAAATGAAACCAACACTAAGTTTATCATTATCAGTGTCATTGACCCATGAGTTTATAATGTACATAGTAGAATGCAGAGGAAATTAACACTGAGGAAGTGAGGAAGGAGTAGAGATTTATTGAAAGTTATCGGTAGTACTCCCATCCTTCCGCACATGCTCTGTAAATGCAGGATTGACCCTCTTCATTTGGATTTTATTTTGTTGATCTTTGACTGATAGCTCATCCAGTCTCAGCTGTTATGTTATTGGGACGTAATTCATTGTATCTACTCCATTTGTTGTAATACAAGCACCGCCATCAAGCAGTTCAGTAAAAGCACATTGGTTAAACGTTTACACAAGATGATTAGGTGCACAGCCAATTTACAAATCATTTCTTTAATGCAGTTTTTTGTTTACTCCTGATTGATTTAAAAGCATCTTTGCCCAATTATCTTTAACAAGAAATATTATGGATGTCAAGACAATGTATCAGTAATTTTAGAGCTCTGCCTTTTCCAACAATGTGTGCATTAGGGACCCTAAAAGGATGCAGTCTTTATACACTTGGTCTTTGGACATCTAGCTCCAAATGCTCACACCTGTTAAGATTCTATAGGTAAGGACAATGTCTCAAAGTGAATAGGATCCTCAGATATAGTGAAAACTTCTTTAGTCACTATCTGTTCATCCCATTATCTATGAAATGAATAGGCCCATGAGTTGTGTTTCTTTAGACTGTTTATTATAGACATTTTAGGTTTTGAACATCTTATTGAAGATTATTGAACATCTCAAGGTTCAAGTTTAGTGGCTCACTGTTTGCGCAGAAGGTGTCATTTCTTTGCACAACACACTTTTGTCCTTTGTCCACCAGGGAGAAACGTCATTGGCTGTTGGCCCAGTGTCATTGATTGAAACCGACTTTGGTGATAGTGAAATTCTAGGGCCTAACTATTTAGAAGAAATGGTTATTGACTGTTGGCATCAGGATGGTTAGGTTTTAGCAGGACTCAGCTGGTGTGTAAAAAAGGTCAAATGAAGCAAACTCACAAGAAACAAATCAATGCCTTTCCTTGTTGTATCGCAATTCAATCATTGAGTGATTTTTGCATGCATGTTATCCAGAAATCGTAGTCTCCAGGCATGCAGAGGAGTTCCCTACAAATCTGTGTAAAGTTGTTGAGGGCAGCTGGCTGGAGACAATTTGCTCTCTTTCCTGCTCCGTCCATTCTTCATGTGTGTCATTTTGTCAGGTGGTGTTTATTTCTGTGTGTTTTTCTCTTCCTGTTGTGGATGTTGTTAGCGTGTGCCCTGTCTCCACATGCTAAAGTCATTCATCACTTACCTGCTTTGTATTTGGGTCTCCTGTTTTCCCTTTTTTCTAGTTTGTATATGGGTCGCATTGTTTTTGTGCTCTCTGTGTTTGAGGTTGCTGCTGTTTTGTACTAAATGTCCCCTCAGGGACTAAAGACTTGAGTAAATTTTAGATGTGAATTTACTTCTGACATTTAATTGGTTTGTACGTGTGACATGACAAATGTTTTGCAGGCATCAAATTGTGAATGTTTACAGCTGTTAAATAATTAGTTTATCAAAAAACTTGTTAAAAATGTATTTCTTTATTTAGTGTTAGTTAGTTTAGTTGTTAATTATTGCTCAGAGATATTCAATTTTTTTTCTGTAGGTTAATCCCGTTCACAAAATCTACTACTACTACTACTACTACTACAACCAATAATAATAATAATAATAATAATAATAATTTCAGTTTTGGAGAAACTACAATAGGCCTTTTAAAGTAAAAATAATCTCTAAACTACTTCTGAAAAAGAAAGAAAAAAAAATCTCATTACTGCATTGGTTCTTATCTTTTGAGGAAAAGCATAGCACGTCCTTGAATGGTGCTCATTAAAAAGGGCCCAGACCAAAGTGAATAGATCGTTCAGTGGCTAGCTTTCAGCAATGGCTTTTTAGTAGTTATGTTGACGGACCTTTGAAATTGATTGTCTCCCATACCAACAAGATGGAATATCTGACTTCATAATTGGTGAAGTTTGTCTTCTGCTCTCTTTGCAGAGTCCTTCTAAAAATCTGCCAAAGCAATTAGCATCTACATGTTTTTTTCCTTGGTTGCCATAACTGGCACAATCTCAGACCTGGAGGCAACAAGCAGCTTCAGTAAAAAAGAAGGACAAGGCGAGTCTGTCAGCATGTAGTGACGTGGACCCATCTCTCCGATATATCAGTCCTGCTTCAGGATGGAGAATAACTTCACACTTTCTTCTCTTCTATTTCTTTTTCTTCCTCTCTCTACTTTGTGTTTGGACTTTTATAGCACATCCCCATTCACACGCCTGAAGTCTGTACTCACCCTTTCCTCATTTTGTGAGGTCGTTTCTTGGGCTGCCAAGGTTCCTTGTGTTGTTTTTTTACTGAACAAAAAGGAACAGAAACAGGAAACTCATTTTTAATAGTTCCTGTTTTGAAGCATGCTTACCTGAGCTTGTGTTGGGCTACTGCTTGGTATTTACTTTTTATCATGTACTGATGAAAAAGAGGCACTTTTTATTGATCAGAAGTTGTTCTTTCACAGTTAAAGAGATTTTCAGTTTCATTGAATTAACTTTTTTTCTGAGATATTTCTTCTAAAAATCGTAAAAAAAATGGACACAAATAAGACTGCTTTTGCCAAAAAGCATACCTAGCTCAGACAGTTTACTCTTGAATTGTTTTGAGTATCAAAATCTCAGATTCTTTTAACGCAAATTTTGGTATCTAAATGTTTGAGTATCAAAATCTCAGATTCTTTTAATGCAAATTTTGGTATCTTTGCAAATATGAAAATTGCAGAGACATTTTAAATCTCCTGTGAAACCCTAGAAGATGCACAAACAGTACTGAGGTCCTTTTTTTCCCGGAGAAACATCTGAGAAAAAGGAGTTTCTGCAAAACTCTCCTTTTTCTCTCCATTTAAGATTTAGATTTAAGAAGGTATTTTTGGTGATTATTATGGGATTCCAAACATGCTCAACACCAGACTGCCATCTATTGTTGTTTCACTGGACATTGAGATCATGGAATTATTTTTTCCTGCTCCAACAAAAAGGGAATTGACTTTTGAAGTGACTGCCTTGAATGGCAGCACACAATTATTTATTTGCTGTGTCTAGATGCTGTGCTGTGGGCAGTGGAAAAGGTTTCACAGGAAGGACAGAGCGGTTTCTTCGTTTTTCTGTTTGTATACCATTTTTGTGTAAACATAAAAAATACATGAGTGTCGGACAGAGTGGAAGAAGGCCAGAGGAAATAGATGTCTTTGAATACAGATGAACGAATGCAGCACTGGACACTGATCGTATGCATTCATAGTAGTAAGCCTCCAGCTACGGATCTCATAAAGCAGCTGAGCAATTCACACTGAAAGATTTCCAAGCATCTCTGTTCTTCTCAGATGCCAGGATGCTGGGCCATTACCCCAGCTCATCATTAAAGGTACATGAGAAGCGAGAGGTCACGTTTGATCTTCTTCCTGCTCAGCTCCATATAACCCAGTGATGGGTCGTTTCATCCACTGCATTAACACTTCACTTATTTTTCCAGGATTTAGACATGTCTCCAGGTACACAGTGACAAAAATTGCTGGTTACCAACATATGGGGTATGATTTTGGTGGTATCGCCAGATAGCTTGACCAGCAAACCTCCTTTGGTCAACTAGCTTCATCAAGAAGTTTTGCACTTTTCTGTTTTAATTTTAGCTGTAGTTCATATGGAAATTAATGCTGGTCTTTTTTAAATCGGGAAGCATCACAAGGCAGATTCAAACTCATATTTCCCACAAGAGCCCCACATCAGGATCATATGCACAAACCAATGGGTCATTGCTTCAGCTTCATTAGTTTCAACTGAAAAGCTGCTGCCCATGTCTGTGTGTAACACTCATGATAATGTCCAAATTTGTAATGTCAGTCAGTCACAGCTAGAAGCGATTTTTATCTGAAACCAGTCACTATTATTTTCTGTGCTACAAGCACCATGCAACAATGCCACTGTGTGCAAACAAAGCATTATCACAGCACCACAACCCTGCCCTGAGACTGAAGCCCATAGTGCTAATGTCAGTGTCCCCAGTGTCTGTCGCTCTGATCTATACTACTTTGGCACTACAGCAGTGATGTAATTGGATGCAGAGGGTCAAAGGACAACAAAAAGCTCGGATGCCAGGAGACGGCGAGTCTTGGCCCAGAATTCATTGCTGGTGTCATGGACTGTGTTGTCCCTAGGGAATATAAGAGCCTCATGCATCAGAAGTTATACCTTCTGGAGAAATCTGGTGCCATGACCTGCATCCGCAGACGAGGGCCTGTTACCTTTTCATGCTTACGCTTTCTTCTCCTCTTTAGTATTGTCTTCCTTATAACCTTGTTCTCTCAGCTACACAAACAATAAATCATTTCACCAGATGGAAATCGTACGAGGCCTCTGCAGTGTCTTCATGTTAGTATGAATTGTGATAAATTAAGTGTTGTGTAAAAGCACAGAGCATATTTATTCATGAAGCTTTCACACTGCATTCAATCCCAGTAAATGAGACTTCAAACAAATACAGTTAATGAAGTCACACAACTGCCAAACACAGCACAAAATAACGACAGCACTCAAATGCCACAACAAGCCAATTCTTTGGAGTTTTATTTTTTCTATGACCTTTCCATAAAACAGTCCATCTCTTGAGTGTGTTTATATTGATAAATTGCTTTGCCTTTCAAAGCAGTTAGTTTTTGCATCTGTATGTTTCATCTTCACGCCGCATCTGTTTTGCCTGGTGGAATAAAGAGGCCGAAAGTTTGACCGTTTGACCTTTTTGTTTGTTTATCATGAGGACTGTCATCTACCAGCTCTGTGGTTGTATTAAATGCCTGTAGGACCGCTGTGAGCACCCAGATCCAGACCAAGATTGGAGATTGGGGTTTTGACTTTGCGCAGCGCCGCCAGTTGAAATGTCAAATCATATCCCATGAGGAATCATTTCATTTTGTAAGAGAGGCAGGAGCATATTTAGGGCATGGTGTTTAGATACTATTTTTCTAGGGGCTGAGATATAAAATTTAAAAATCAGTGAGAAAGAATTAGCATCTCAAGTCAAAGTCTATTTTGGTTTTATTTTTGTATGTGTTTATGGTGCATTTCCCTACAGATAATTAGGGTTAATGACATGTGTTTCTATGGCGGGATAGAGTTGAGTGGTATGATAGTATGTTAAATGGGGATCCATGACCCCTTTCAAGTCTGCATTAGTACAGCAAGGCATCTCCAAAAATTTTCCAATTTATGGAAAAGAAATAAATATATAAAAGGATGGCAACTTCAACCAAATCTAGTGTACATTTAAAAAGCTAAAGTTAAGCTAAATGTTTAAAATCCTTACCATATAAATTTTTTGAAACTTTTAAATACATTAAAATGCATTCAGAATATAAAAAAAATAATAAAAAATGTAATAAAAAATAAAATAACTCTCTTTTATACTTATTAAAGATACATTTATCTGATTAAAATACAGTAAAAATTGTAATATTGTGAAATATAATTACAAAACATATATATTTTTTATTATTATTATAATTTAAAAAGTAATTTATTCTTGTGGTGGCAGCAGAATTTTCAGCAGCCATTATTCCAGTCTTCAGTCTCACATGATTCTTCAGAAATTATTTTAATATGTAGATTTGGTGCTGATGATTTCTTACTATTATCAATGCTGAAATGTTCAAGATTCTTTGATGAATAGAAAGTTCAAAAGAACAGCATTTATTTGAAGTAGAAATCTTTATACTTCTTTGTGCCATTATAAATGTCTTTACACTTTGTACCATTTTAAATGTCTTTACTGTCACTTTTGATCATTTTAATGCTTCTGAATTAAAGCTGATATAAAAAGTATTATATAGTAAAGCTGAATAAAAATATTTCAGTCAATCAATCAATCAATCAATCAATCAATAATATTACTGACCTCAAACTACAGAAAACATTTTAGTATCTACGTTAAAAATACTACATGGTAATGTAAAGCATAAAACATTTTGTGGTTGAATTTCCAGCAAAAATAATTAATATGAAATTCTCATACAGTGATATTATTTTGTTCATACCACCAAAATCCCAAAAGAGGGGCTATTTTGGCCAAACGGATGTCCGTCCTCTCTCATCCATGCTCTGATGTCACCACACACTGGTGCTTTTGTGCCAGTGCCCTTCACCATGCTCACCAACCTGTGCCTTAATGTACCACTCTCTCCCTGTTACCCTGGGCAACAAGCGCTGCCCATCCCTGCTTGACTCGAGCCCACCAGACTGTGTCTGGCGGCACGTCAAAGCCAGCCGTCTCTCATCCAGTGTGTGTATGCGAGTGTGTGTGTGCCTACATCCCCTTCCCCCTGCTTCATAGAGCGTGAACGCTCGATCAAGGCTGTGCGTGCACACACACAAGACAATGGGCTATAATCATACAGGCAAAGGCAATGAAATCATCCTGCAGTTCCCTACAGTCATAGCCACTTCTATCCTTTCCCTCTCTTTTAAACTCCCAGCAGTGCTTTAGCAAAGCAAGCCCTGCAGTCATTTTTCAAGATGGAGGTGATTGTGTCTGATTAATGGAGCACCCTTGTAATCAAATCTCACCACAGTGGCATTCCAATTATAGCAGGTCATCTTCTCATGCTGCGGAAAACCTGGCCGATCCCACAGCTGTGCTTTATCTCCATTCTGCATGTTCAACTTTGGATTCTGTAGGCATGACCTTATGGTCCAGCTTCCAGTGCCACCCTCCTTTCCTCTGAGCATGGCCGACTGTCTGGACGACAGGGATGAAACTGTCTCATTAACGCTGACTTTCTCTTGGCTCTACTCCCGCCAAGCTTGAGTTTGCTCCTTACCTCGATCCAAACAGTGCAGATCTGTCCCTTTCTTATGTCATTTTACTGTTTGTTTGTTTGTTTTTTTTTGCTCTAGGAGATTGTCCACTTATCTATCAATCTTTTTTTCTGCTTGAATCCAATTCAGGTCAAATGAGTCCAATTACAAAATAAAAAGTGGCCTACATTTTACTTGTGTTATTAAAAAAGAACAATCCTCCAAGATTAAACCTCAAAACCTATATTATTTAAATATTACTTTCAGTTAATCTTTACTTTTTTTGTTTCGTGTTTCATTTTGGGTTTTGTTTTATGTTTTGTTTTGTTTTGCTTTGCTGTGCCTTGTTGTTTTGTTTTGTGGTTTTTGTTTTGTTTTGCTTTTTGTTTTTTTGTTCTGTTTTGTTTTGCTTTGCTTTTATGTTTATTTTTCGCAGCACACATAGGTACATAGCACAAATAATTGTTGTTTTTTTTGGCCAACACAGCACATAAATAATTGTTTCCTCATGCCTGATTTAATTTAGTTTAGTTTTGTTGTTTAGTTTGTTTTAGTTTAGTTTCACAGCATAAGTACACAGAACATAGGTAATTGTTGTGTTTATTTTTTGTTCTGAGGTGTGGGGTTGCCTCTTGGTTTTTTTTTTTTTTTTTTAATTTATTTATATTAAAGTAAATTAGCCTAAATTAAATAAATAAAATAATTATTATTTTTACAGCATACATGGCCATGCATAAGCACACTAATAGCCTAATTGTTTTGAGATTAATTTATTATTTTGTTTTTAAACCATACTTAGGTATACAGCAAAAAAGTACTGTGTTGTGTATATTTTTGTTCCGAGGTGTGGGGTCGCCTCATGCCTGATCTTGCCTACGGCACCATGCGAGTCTGGACGGCTGCAGCCCCACAAACATTATGTTCTCCCCTGTCATCCTAGGGTTGCTTGTCATTTTGAAGCTGAATTGGTCTTAATCTACACTAACTTTGCATTTGTTTACTGTCCTTGTCCAACAACGATGACATTTGTGCTTATAGAAGCATTCTGAGAAAAGCAAACAAGCAGTTTGCATCATGCATTTTCATATTACACACCCTGACCCAAGCCGAAAACATTCTACCAATTACACTGAGCTCTCTACTCATCTCTGCAATCTCCAGAGCCCTTTGTTTTTTGCATCTTAAAATAGCCAGGCTAAAAAACACAGCCCCCTGCTACTGCACCAAATTAAGCCGCTGGCACCCAGATCAGCCATTCTGTTCAAGAGAGGAGTTAAACCTCAGCTGAACCGCCCTCATATGCAACCGGCTCTAATTCATTGATTGGACAGAACAGCTTGTAGTCGTGCCGGATACATTAGGGCCGTGCTGGAGAGTGGTTTGCAAAATGGACAAGGATGGAAACATCTCTCTAATATAGTCTGTCTAGGCAACTCACCAGCGAAGAAGCAGTCTGAATCATTGGCTAAGTATTAATCTGCCAAATGCGGTATTATTAAGAAACTTATCCAAGTGAAGAACAAAGCTTGGCTTCTGCTACATTTTTCCAAACTGATGATTAAGTCTTAGAGAGGTGCTCAAGTAATTTAATGAGCCTTTACGCATTCCACAACCATTTCAACATTGGTTTTGAATGCTAGGATTTTTAATGGTGTCCTTTGCTGGGTGGGAATCAATGGGGCTCTAAAATCTCTCAAGGTTTGTAGAACTTTTTGAGTTACTGGAATGAATCAATCGCACCCACACACACATAAAAACAAAAGGGTAATAAAAGTAATTGTTTGAAGGACAGTTGAATTACGTTCCTGTCTCTGTTGTCAATATTGCTGCAACTTATCATCGACTGCATCCCTCTTTATCTTTCAGAGGCTTTGTGTTTCTATATATGAGGTCTGTTTTAGTAGTTGAAACCAAGGTTGCTGGAGGAATAGATGGCTTTGGGTGAATATAACACTGTCAGTGTATCCCAGCTGTCCCCTTTTTTCTTCATTATGGTCGACATCTCACTTTGGGATGATTAGGCTGTTGGACACAGCGTTTTACGCTTCTAATTCTGCAATAAAACACTGTAATGACTTGTTGGGCTGTTTTGTTTGGTAATAACAGAGATTGTCTCGTATGTCACACAGACATAATGTTTGTGTGGCTAAACGCATTTGACAGGTCCTGATATCAACACCAGAGCTTTAGTGGTCTGGCTGTTTTCGATCCACTGACCTGATAGGATCTATCAACAACTAGGCTAGCATCGATTTGTCTCTGGATGACCTGCTATGTGGAGTTCAAAGGTTGAGCGTTTGTTGAGCATACATAGCAGAGTTTGGTGTAACTGACAGATACTATTCATTTGCTGTGTTTAGTGACCAATTTTCTTTAAGATGGTAATTCATTACAGAAGTCCCTGACCAAGAATGAGCTTCTTTGATTAAATTTATTTGGTTTAAATAATAAATGTAGAAAAACGGGCAAGAATGCAGTGTTCTGGGAAATTGAATGTTCTTCCTCCATGGTCCATTAAATGTAAGTTAAATTAAATTAACATATTAATTACATAAATTTGCATAATTTTGTATAAACACTACCATTCAAAAGTTTGGGGTCAGTTTATTGAAAGAAATCAAAAAATACTTTTGCTGAGCAAGGTTTTATTAAATTAATCAGAAAGGACAGTGGAAAAGACTTGTTCTAAGTTGTGTTTAAAACAAATTAAGTTTCAAATAAAGCTGAACTTTGTACTTATCAAAGAATCCTGGAAAAAGTGTCATGGTTTCTGCAAAAATATTAAGCAACACAAATGATTTCAACATTGATTATAATAAATCATAATTATATTGTAATTGTTCATTGTAATTTCTTCTTCTTCTTATAAGAAATGTTTTTTGAGCACTAAATCAGCATATTCAAATTATTTCTGATGGACATTGAAGACTGGAGTAATGACTGCTGAAAATTCAGCTTTGCCAACACACTATTTTTTTTAACACAATACTACCATATTGCTCTATTGTAGTATATTATATTACTGACCTCAGAATGTATACAGAAAGGTAGTGTATACAGTACATTGAATCAATATTTAATTGAATTTTTATTGATTTAATTGTATGTATACAATATTATTTTAGATGTTATGATTTCAAACATTTACTATCAATATCATTTAATGTTTCTAAAAACATACCATTGCTGTATGTGGATGCTGCATCCTGCTTGCCACCTCATTTTATATTCAAGGATTAAATTATTATTTAGGCACTCTTAATGCAATTCTGAAAGGTACACTAGCCTAATAATCAATATTCTTTGAGATGCAATTATTTTAGGGTTTCTGATGTTTAAACATGTGAAATTTATAAGATGATGTAGAAGCTAAAGACATTTTTGCATGGCAGATCAGTATTGTTGTATAAATATTATTAGAGGGCATTCAAGAAAAATCTCAGTGTGAGACAGTGAACAGATTGAGAGAGAGAAAGATAGAAAGAAATACTTTGAGCATCAACGTGTTTACCCTAAGCACGTTTACCCTCAATCACAGTACATTACCCTGGAGAGAGCAGAGCAGGCTGCTGAAGGAATCTCTCTCTCATTCTCTCTTTCACTGTCTCTCTTGGTTTCTCTATAAATCCGTTTCTTCATCTCTCCCCAGTCTTGCCTTTCACTTCTCATATCCTTCTTACTCACAGACAGATGCACATTATCAACACATGCAAAAGCTGATTAAGAAATCACTGTTATGTTGTTTTCCTCTCTTTCACCTGCCTTTCTTGTCTTTTTTTATTTGCATTTTCTCATTCACTCTCTCTCGTTCTCCTCTTCATGACTGCGCAGACCCAGCATGACATTAAACTGAATAGCGCAGTTAATCGGCTGTAAATTACTTCAACCCCGCAAAGGTTTAAGGAAGTTTTTGTCAGGAATTACTTTTTCTCACTTTCATTTTCCCTGCTGAAATGTCTTGCTTTCCTCTCCATTCAGCCCAGTTCTCATACCATTCTGCTTCATTGAACTTCATTTTACCTGACTTCATTCACTCCGTGTTCAGTCAGTTTTTGTTTGAGGCCTTGTGGGAATTTAAATTTGTCACAAGTGACAACATATAAACCAACTACGTGAGGACCCATTATGAAGCACTTAAATTTGGATTAAATCTAGAGCATTTTTATTCTACTCAAGATTTGTAGAACAACAGTCAAAGGTCTAGGCATTATTTTAATGTTTCTGTTTGGTCTTTTCGTTGATATTCTGCACTTTTATGATTTGTCATGCTACAGTTATAACAATAATATCCACTCTTTTTTTCTCAGACATATAGAACTAGAAAAGATGGTAATATTACCCATGTGATACAATGTGTTTTACCAGACCAGGTAACTGGTATAAAAACTATAAACACATTTTATGTGCAATAACTTTCTTGTAAATGGCATACTGACAACTGGCGGAATGCGATTTCCCTGGAGAAAAAAATGCAAACGGGAGTCTATGACTGATTTGGAATATTTTTTTGCCCCAAGCATGTATAAAAAACTGTAATATGGACTGTAATTTGAATTCATGTTCTGGGATCATTTGGACTGGGGGAGTCGGTCATGTATGTGTATGGCTTTTTGATGATCTCCGTCAACATTATGTTTCTAGAAAATGACACTTACTTATGTTCTACACTTAAACTCAAATAGACTCCTTCTCACTGCTAATAAGATTCATGATGTGGGTGAAGAATTAATCACATGCTGTTACCTTATTAAATCACATATGTTCATGTAGCACAACTGGTCTCCAAGGTTTTGCTATACATGCACACAAATTTTATCAGTCAAATAATATCATAGAATTTGAAATAGAGTTTGAAATAGACCATCACCAGCAGTCCGAATATCCATTTTTACCATAACAGTCCATTACCCATCAGCTCAGTGTTCTTGTAAATGACATTCAAACACTTCCAGATGTATTCAGAAACCATGATAGGGACGTTAAATTGAGACGTTTTGTCAGTACTCACCTTGTGTCTAACACAAATCCCATCAACCAGCTGTCAGTCTAGTCATCTCATGTAGCAAATGAAGGTCTCCAGCTCAGGATTCAGTGATGTGCAATGTAAATGGGACAGAACAGGACCATTGCACAGCTAAAATCTAGCTAAAATCTCTTGAAGGACACACTACTGGTGCAAATACATGCCCTTTTTTATGAATATTTATTTATGTATTTGTGTGTGTGTGTGGTAGGAGTTTGTTGTTGACTAATTTCCTGAGTTGTAATGGCTGCTTTGTAGGTGGTCACATGTAGGGTCATGAACAAAGCGTTGTTTTTTTTTGTTTTTTTACTCTATAGGGATTTACATATTGGTAGCTGTAAATAGAGTCATCAGTGTGCGTGGGAGGTGGAATTACCTCACCGCTTTGCTCATTTGCTGTGACAGATGCATTATTTTTAGTAGAGCCAAATGATCATAAATGGTTTTGTTTGCATCTCTTTTTCCCAAGGCTGCCGGCCACCTGAGGAATTGAGTGTGCTATCTGGATTGTGATTATTGCTTGTGTTTATCTAACTGTCATTTATGGATGTATAGATTAAAACTCCCAATTTTCTCTACACAACCTTGATTTAGTGGATGAATAAATTTAGAATGTTGAGCTTATGCATCGTGTGTTTGTAACACAAATTGGAGTAAGTATTTGTGTTAGATCAGAGATTACATTCCTTTTCTGAAATTCTCTCCTTTAGCTGTTCATTGGAAGCCAATTAACATTAGCAGGATGTGACAAAGCAAGCAATGAGCTCTTGTGCGCTCTTGCCCGCATGTCCATGTAATTAACCTGTTAAAAAAAGCAGGGAGAAATTGATTTCTTTTGTCTTTGTGTGCATGTTTGACAATTCTAATAGAAAATGGACTGACATCGGTAATGTCCATGTACTGACATTTCAGATTTGTTTTCATATTTGTCTCCAGACATTACGCACTGTTTGAACTGTAGATGATATTGGTGAAAATCCTCTAGAGGAGAAAAAACAGTAAATAGAGTCAGACAATAGATAGTGAAATTGTTTGTTAAGAAATGAGATATTACTGGTATATAATACATAATGTTTTTATTTTGCTTTTTCACATTTTAAGATTAAAAGTCCAGATCTTGGACAAGGCTACAATGATAAAATCTAGACTTGAAAAAAAAAAAAATGGAAATCTAGATAGTAACATAACACAAGTAGTATAACACAAATAAAGTAGTAAATACAATAATAATAAAAAATAAATCAATCCCTGAGCATAAAAGTGCCCATAGAAACATCCTAACATGAATAAACCGTAGCTTACAGATCACTTGAATACAAGGTTTCACGTTTGATCTAGTGAAGCTCAAATTTGAGGGATATTCAGGCCTGGAAAAATTCAGGCACAATCACATGGGAGCCAATCAGCAGTTCTGAGATGCGCTGGTGTCATGCATATTTAAAAGCAGGTGTGTGGTGGTTGTGATTGGCTGCTTTCAAACACACATAGGCAGACTGGTTTGGGGGTGTGTTTTGGAGACCGAGAAACCGAGGCATTCCTTTGATGGCTGGACATTACAGAGGGTACAACGTACAGGGCTTCAGGCGCTAGACTGTCAGACTGTGTTCTGAGTGTAATGCGTGAACCATGCCAGTGCTTTGCTGCTGCTCCTCTGAAAGAAAAGCAACAGAATAGTGTGAAGAAAAGATGAGGAAGGAACACCAAGTCAGCAAAATGTTAATGTATGGTCTCATTAATGGCTGCGCTGGAAATGGCACATGAAATAAAGCACCTTTCACACATTGTTGTAGTGTTTTGCCTAATAGTCTGTCAGAAAGAGTGATAAACATATAGATTACACTCTGGCTTGTTTTCTATCATTGATTTTCTCGCTTAATCTGTGTTGTTCACAAAGTTCTACACATGTCCGACCCCTTTCATGTTCATTTATGAAATATTTTGGCAAATGTAAGACTGCTTTGGGCTATCAGTAAGAGTGTAGTACTCATTTTAAGCATATTTAAATCCATTCAGCATACTAGGTTACATGCATACTGCACAGTATACACTAAATCCTGCATACTTGTTTTTAAATATATGAAAAACATATGCATCAATAAATGTTTTAAACAGTAGCATGATATTAAAAATGATTGAAATAAAAATTAATATAAATATATATTAATATATTTGTTATTTAGCACAGTTTTAGGTTCATGCTTTGGCAGTTCAGTCAAATAATTAGTGTCATTTTAGTATTATTTATGTATTGTAGTATTTGTTAATATTTAGCTTTTATTTTTATATTTTCACATGAAAATAATTTTCACATTTTATATTTATGTTTCCATTTTATTTTTAGTTATGTGTTTTTGTCATGTTTATTAGTTTTTTTTAATATTTCTGTTTAACTCATATTTATTTTAGCTTTAGGGTTAATAGCTTTAGTAATTTTTTGCGACTTGTTTTCAAGTGTAAGTTTGTCTAATATTTATATTTTATTTTATTTCATTTTTTATTTAATTAAACAAAATGTGACTTCGTCACACTAGTACACACTAGATTATCAAGTCAAGAACATTGCATTGTATAATAATAACATTGTGTAATAATAATTAATATAAAATACAGAAATGTATTTATATATCTATTTATATTTAAAATAAAGAAATAGTATAAGTATGGTATTATGCTGTTGTAAACAAGGTTAGAGAGCAAGAAATGTAGAGAGTAGGAAGAGTGCGAGATCACCAATGGGTGCAGTAGAGCTTGATTTCACTGTTTTGAATTACAGAGCGAGGTCTTTAATGGAAGAGTTTAATTTCTGAATCAAAGGTCAGCACTGTAATTTAGCCCCGTTAATAGGTGCTGGGGAAATGTAATTGGATCATTACAGCAGGAGATAATGATTGCTTGGCGGCCCATGTGACATTGAGCCCCACCTTACATTGCCGCAACCAACATCAAATATGCTAACTTAATCAAAACAGGCACGGGCAAGCAATACAAGTACCAGACTTTAGAAGAGCAAGCCTCTAGTACATAATTACAATAATTACAGATCATTACTTATAGCGCTGCTTGTTTTTGGGGTGGTTCTCCCATCAGTTTGCTGTAGCGGTACAATGCTTTGTTCAGACTTGAACTCATTTGTGTAAATAAGTCAGAGAATGTGCAAACTATATTGATCTTTGAGTCTGCTAAATGTCATGATGCAGTGATAAGTCATCTATGATGTCATCTTTGCCAAACACATGTAGCAAAAACACACTAATGCTAATTCATCCTGCTGAAAAATCCAGCAGTATTTAGTTTCTCGCTGGTTTAAGATTGTAATTTGCTTATCAACGCCGGTCTATGTTGGTCCAAGCTAGTCATTAGCTGATCCAAGCTGATCACTAGTTAGTCCAAGCTGGTCCAACTGTTTATAAAGCTGGCCATTAGCTAGTAATTAGCTGACCAAAGCTGGTCGTCATCTGGTCCAAGCTCATCATTAGTCCATACTGGTACAAACTGGTCATTTAGCTGTTCATTAGCTAGTCAAATTCGGTCATTAGTTAGACCAAGCTGGCTAAAATGTTAGTTTAGCTCATTAGTAACTTGTCCAAGGTGATTGGACAAGGAGCTATTCAAAACTTTTCATTTACTGGTTATAGCTGCTAATTAGCTTTTCTAATCTAGTCATTAACTGGTCCAAGCCAATCATTAACTTGTCAAAGCTGGTCATAAGCTTTTCTAAGGCCACATCCACACGAAGCCAGAGCTTTCCCTATCCGATCTTTTTTACCTCGTCTCAAGAAATATCTGCGTACACACGAAACCACGAAACCGACACAAAACGATGTAGTATACATGCCAGACCAGTATGTGGCGCTGTAATTCTGCCACAGAGATACACCAAAAATGGAGAAGAAGACTTGGAGTGTGCATATAAACCTTGTGCGCTGTATACAAATGAACATGGAACAATACATTTATTAATCTGTGTTAATGTTAGTTAATAAAAAGACAATCGTTCAGTGTTTGTTCATGTTGTTGTTGCTGTTACGTGACGTAGCGGTGTCTGACTAGGGGCGAGACGTGGGGTGATGACATCATCGTTTCACAAAATATACCGATTGGCTGTACACACGAAAATGCAAAGGTATCGTTTTCAGATTTATCCACTCTGGGACCCGGTCTCAAAAAATAATGGTTTCATGCTCCCAAAACGCCGGATCCGTCTGGATAAAACACCAATACGATACAAAATTTTTCCTAAACATGTCTCCGTGGGGATGGGGCCTAAGGCATTTCTAAGATAGTCATTACCTGGTCAAAGCTAGTCATTAATTGGTCAAAGCTGCTCATTAGCTTTTCTATGCTAGTTATTTCCTCATTACCTTCTTCAAGTCACTCAATAACTGGTCAAATCTGCTCATTACCTGGTCCAAGCTGTGTATTTAGCCAGTCATAAGCTGGTAAATAGCTGGTCAAAACCAGTCATTTACCATTCAAAGCTGGTCGTTAATTTGTCTAAGCTAGTTAACTAGTGAACTTGACCATCTTATTAAACTGATATTACCAGCTGCTTGCTGTTTGTGCTTGTCCAAATCTGTGTACCAGCTTGGATAAGCTAATAATGTCCAGCTTGGACTAGCTCAAGACCATCTACCATGATCCAAAGCTTAAGCTGGATTTTGTAGCAGGATATAGTTTTCAACAGACTGTGTACTAAAAGAAAAGTGTGCATTATTGAGACAGATTCTCTGGACCTTTCAGTCAAGGGTCCCGAGTTCCGCCGGCTTTCCTGCAGGTTCGCTCTCTTGTCTGTATTTACATGCGTGAGCTTCTACCTCTCGTGCCTGGAGGAGGGAGAGATTGTCTTTATTGGGGTCATCAGAGAGCATCTGCTCTACTCCACATCTCCTGAGAGACTCTGCCGATGATGTTATTCTTCTATTCTTAGAGATGAGCTCATGCGGTGTGTGTCAGCTCTGCACAAACGGCTGCTTCTATCAACCCCAAGCCATCGGCAGATCTATGAGTTGGAAAAATAAAGTATGTATTCCATAAATGTTAAGTAGATGTTTAACACAGGCCACTTTCGCTCACAGTGGCCATTTGCTGTGAGGGCATAATCATATGCTCTATGATGAAGAGCTCCTCCGCTCTAGAAAACATACATAACTCAGTTCTTATAGCGAGGCAATTGAGGTGGCCTCTTCACATGGAAAATCCTCATATACATTAGGTTTTGATTAATAAAAAGGTGTTACAACCAAAGAAAAAATTACGAAACATGAGGTAATGCATGTGTTTCCCACCTGTGGAAACTAAACTGACTATAGTAACTATGGCTTGTGGGTATAGGATGAACCGATGAATATTGACTTTTTTCTTGGCGAATGCAGACAAAATCTGACCAATCACCTCTAGTTCACTTTAATTAGGTCATTATGCTAAAGCTTGGATTTCCTGTTCATGTCTAGACATGACCAAATATCATAACATTCATGTCTATGGAAAAAACACAACTCACCTTGGATGTAGTCAGCTGGACTTTAAAGGCCTCCCTTGTCTTATTGAATTTTAAAAAGCAAAGCAATGGGAGGGAACGATGCAGAATCATCATGCTTTTGTTTTATTGTTTTTTTTTTTTAATAGGATGGCAGTGAGATGCGTGTTCAGTCTAGCAGTAAATTGCTTGTCAAACTGAAAAGCATTCAAGGTTCTGACATGCTCTTTATCTGATATGAGTCACTGAATATTGAGATATTTACTTTGTTGGACCTAGAACAAGATTCCTATCAAGCAATTATGACCCTAACCCATGCCAAACTCTGCCTTAAGCCGGTAAATAGGGTTGTTAATGATGCAGAAGTCAATACTCCAACATAACTGTCCTGCACTGCATTGACCTACACATATGGAAGGGTTATTGTACTGTTTATTATATTTTTAGTATTTTATTTATTATTTTTTATAATTTTGTATTTATATTTATACTATTTATATGTATATTGTAATATTTGTAAACATTTATAATATTTTATATTTATGTATTTTTTATATTTATTATTAATACATTAATTATTATTACTAGTATAAATCATTTTTTCAAGTCATAGTAATTTATAAAGATTTATAAAACACTACAGAATTTGATCCAAAGTGCTGTGCAATAATAGAGAAGCTTACAAGGTAAAATAAATAAATAAATAAATAAATAAATAAAAAAAAAGGCAATAAATGTAATATAACATAAATATAGATAGAAAAATCAGCCATAGTACTTTTTCCTGTGCTGTTAAAAGTTAACTTATCTCCTTTCTTGCTTTGGAGTTCTATCTGCAACTTTGTATTGCAATTTCCTTTCCATAAATAAATAGAACAAAAGTTTGTTTTCTGTACAACAAGGTCAAACTAATCTCTGTGTGTTGTTCACATCCCGCGTACAGGGAGGGTGATATCATCAGCGGCCAATCTGTTTCCATGCGGAAAGCATCATCAATATTAATGCACATGTCAGCGTATATAAAAGAGGATGCATTAATATCTTGACAGCACCGATGACGATGTGCTCCTACCTAAGAAGACCAAAATATATTTCCAGTTATCCGTTCACAACCTGTCAAATGCCTCAGCACAGAAATTCAGCAGTTGCTGCATAAATAGCTCAAAGAGGCGTGATCTGATCTCGGATCAGCTTACGTTCATATGACCGTATCTTGAAATGATATTGTCAATTCTCAACTGATTCCAGATCAGCTCTGCTAGGAAAGTTAACCACCCACATAATGTCACTTTTCTCAGTGTTAAGTGTGTACGAGTGTGCGAATGTGATTTGTAATGAACGAGTTCCTGAATGCTATGTTCCTTTTTGTCACTTTAACAGCTTTTGCACAGGCTGCTCCTCATTAGCAAACGCTCACTGACACCTGCACAGCTGCAGACCAACCCAAGTCTGGAACAGCAGGAGAATTCCTGGCATATAAAAACTCTTCAACTTAGTTTCATAGACCTCTATACAGTTGCCTCAGAAAGCATTGGACACTTAAAGTCAGGGGTGTACTGTATGCTATTATTTTTATTTTATTTTATTTATTTTTATTAATTTTTTTTTTTTTTTTTAGTGTAAATGTCAGAATGGAGGTAGACTGGTAAATTAAAATGCCCAGCCAGAGCCGTCTATCATGACCAAAGTCTTGGCTGAGATTTATATTGCGCCGTCTGACATAAAAGACTGTTGATGTGGCACAGTCTGCCTTGGCTTTTCATCAATACCTCACTCGTATTGTACAATGACGCACAGTGGGCATCCGGCTTTATAAAAATTACCTACATTTGGCTGGTGAACTCTTGCACTTATTTGCTTTCATAGAGTAAAGTGCTCTAGCAGCCATACAGAGGCCCCCACACTTCTCAAGCAAAACATCTGCAGAAGTTTGACAAAGTAAACACTTTGTGCTAGTCAAAGGTTAATGGAACATGTTCATAGTTAATATGATGAACTACACCTATAGTCACTGTTACATTCACTAAAAATCACATTGACACCAGTCATCTTAAAAAAATTAAAATAGCTGAAAATAGCTGTTTAATATGTACCTCCATATATACCTCTAAAATAGGAGTGTGTATAAGTATATCATACAAACATAACAAAAAAGCATAAACTTATGTCAAAAGCACACTGTGATGTTCGTTCAGTTCACATTCATGCTCATCAGCCTTCTGTGTCCATTAACCTCTGTCTTTTTCCACTCACAGAGACCTTTCTCATGTGTGAGTCCAGCTTAAAAGGGTTCTCTGGTTCATAAAGATTCCCTTTGCTGATCTTCCAATGTCCTATCCCCAACGGTCACTATATTTAACATTAAAATGCCATTTAAGTGCTCCAACATCTTTAAGAGATGGCGTCATCAAAGAGGTTCAAACAAATCTATTGGAAACAAGCAAAAAATCAGCATGTAGATGGTCAAACTGTTAGACTCTAGAAAAAAAAATTCACACTTCAAAATTATACTTTTGTAATTGAGCGTGAGACATCCATGTAGTTTGTTCTGGTATTTTTTTTTTCCATTTACATGGTCCTGTCATGCATTTTAAGAAATGCGACCATGCACAACAATTTAATTAACCTGCTTTTGCGACTGAATTCATCCATTATTGGAAGACGATTTGCATTTTTCTGCTCAAGGCGGATGTTCATTTTGGCTTTCGAGTAAGTACGCATATATTAACACAGTGCTGAGATGTGAGCCTTATGGTACTTATTCATTTTCAGAATTGTGTGTCCTTTACTTCATTTCAGAACTCAATGACCAATAACATTGGGCATTGTTTAATATATATATATATATATATATATATATATATATATATACAGTGGGGAAAAAATTATTTGATCCCCTGCTGATTTTGTACGTTTGTCCACTGACAAAGAAATGATCAGTCTATAAGTTTAATGGTAGGTTTATTTTAACAGTGAGAGACAGAATAACAACAAAAAATCCAGAAAAATACATTTCAAAAAAGTTATAAAATGATTTGCATTTTAATGAGAAAAATAAGTATTTGACCCCTTCGCAAACCATGACTTAGTACTTGGTGGCAAAACCCTTGTTGGCAATCACAGAGGTCAGACGTTTCTTGTAGTTGGCCACCAGGTTTGCACGCAACTCAGGAGGGATTTTGTCCCACTCTTCTTTGCAGATCCTCTCCAAGTCATTAAGGTTTTGAGGCTGACGTTTGGCAACTCGAACCTTCAGCTCCCTCCACAGATTTTCTGTGGGATTAAGGTCTGGAGACTGGC
>JAFVLL020043937.1:0-25974 GCA_021397915.2 Tor tambroides | reverse complement strand
AGATTCTGCCCATGTCATTCAGCACATACTCAGCTCTCTCTGCCTCATCACTCAGGTACACACAGTCATCTGATAAAGAGAACATTGCACTTTAAATGGAAAAGCCTCATTAAGTTTTAATAGTGCTCACTTTACTCATTCTATTACATTTTCATATTTAGGTTTTACCTTTACACCAGGGGTTGAACAACATGTAAATTTCATTTTCAGGAACATAAGGTAAAGCGAATCTGCCTCCTGCACAGTGTGTCACGACACTGAGCCGGTATCGTCCAACGCAAGCAGTCGGAACAGAGTGCACACACAGTTTGATTCTGTTTTGTACTCGTTCCACAATCTTTGCCCCCCAGCAGCCTCTCTTGAATTCTTCCACTATTGGAACGATCACAAATGTGCCGTCCCGGATGGATGGGATGTGACCTGGAAAACACACAGAAGAACAAGAGATTTCAATGATGGTAGAAATGTTGGTTCGGCTCCTCGCGTGTTCTTCCTGTACATGTTATTTCTTGCCCTGTTTCCACATGCTGTTGGTCATAACCAACCTAGATTGAGCTCCAGGTGAAGCTTGTCACAACTGGGATTGAAAGGACGGCACAGATCAACCCACATATTGAAAGACTGTCCTCTGCGGACGATGAGACGATCATCATGGAAATAATGTGTGTGATGTTCCTGACGATTCAGTCCAGTCCTGCATTTGAGAAGGTCAACCTTACTCACCCGGAGGACAGCGCCTGAGAAAATGAAAAAAGCAGAAAACAGGTAATTAATCTTCAAGCAGATCATTCACTGAGTTATTACGAGTAAGGATAATTCCCATCATACATTGCAGGACAAAGATAAAAAAGACAAAGTCCCCTACCCTCGACCCCACAGACTCGCTTGCTTGTACAATCCTCCACATATTCCTTGACGACGACTTCCTTTGTCTCATAATCACGGCATGGAGTGACAAAGCCGCAAGGATTAGGGTATGGAGTAGCACATGGGTTAACACATGGGTTAACACAGGGGTTGACGTATGGGTTAACACAGGGGTTGACGTATGGGTTAACACAAGGGTTAACATATGGGTGAGCATAAGGGATATTGCAAGAGTTTGCCCAAGGGTTTACATAAGGTTTAGAGCAAGGGTTAACACAAGGGTTCACATCAAGTTTGACACAAGGATTTGCGCATGGGTTAACACAAGGGTTGTTGTGAACCGGTGTGTAGCATGCTGCTTTCCTGCAGTCATCCTCCCGGAGTTTAATGGCTGGGAAACGGCCAACGGTGCAGAGGTTTTTGTATGGGTTGTATACAAAAGGCATGCTGAAATGAGAGACATAAGTGTCATCTGTAATTGGTCAGTAGATGGTTAATAATTCATAAATAAGAAATCTCTTATAAATTAGATCTCCAGTTTCTTTTAAGTTTGGTTTCTTGACACCATTAGGCTGTTCCCAAAAGGCCAAAATTATTAATATAACTATATAAACTATATAATCATACCAGAAAAGGAATAATAATAATCCAGGTTTTTAAACAACACTTGGTGGCCTATGAATTCTAGATGTCAGCTTTCTAATAGCAATTCATAATAAGTTTCAAACAATGTCTGAGATGATTACTTACATGGTTTTAGTCCTTGTCTGTTGAAGAGAAACTGAACCGAAAACTTGAAGTGCTGCAGCAAGTGAACAGTAAGTCCTGCTTTAACCAGCTCGTCGCTCGTACTGTTGTTTGTCTCCACAGCAGACGGGATATTTATACTACATCTCCATCTCCACCTCATAGCTGAAGAGTAATTGTCCGTTTAAGAAAGGGATAAAAGGATTTTTGAGTCATGTTATTTTTTATTAATTAACGGGACAAATTAACGAGTCATTTTCAGACTAACACCTTGTTTCCACTGGACATTAGCGGCGCGACACAACGTGACTAAAGACAATAAAATCCATTAAAATCAGTGTGATACTGTCTATACTGAATTCTCTCAGAGATATTGAGATATCAGAAAAATTCCATAAGCAAAGTATGTTTATATATTTCTTAACAACACTATTTGTTAATTTTGCTCTATTGAGAGAGCAGTGAGGAGCACAGTGATTTATGCATTTTATGCAATGTGGAAAATCATTTCTTTTACATACATTTGAAGGAACTGAGCTGCTTTCAACAAAGAGATTAGATATTTTAAGTCAAAATTAGCTCTGATACATACAGTAATAGTGCATGTTTATATTAAATTAAACTGCAGTATTAGATAGAAGTCAGAGTCTATTATTCTTACATTTATCTCAAGGACGACTTTGATCAAGGACTACTTTGATATATGACTGTTAGTCAGTTATTAAAGAGAATGACTCATAAAATTAGAAAGCAGAGAAAATTCAGTGATGGAAATTCTCATGAAAGAGAATTTATGAAAAAAAAAAAATCACCCATTTTCCTGACAGGCCCTGTGAATACACAACAGCAGCCCCCAGAGTGATGAAGGAAGAGATGTCTCTTACTTGACGAGTGGAAGTGAAAGCAAGGAATCTGATTTCATAACTTTAAATCAGTATGTACCTTTGGATTTATCAGCTATATTATAGAAGGCATTGTCAAGCATGTCATGATCTTTTTTTTTCTGAGACAACATAATTGTTCACCTTTCCCAACCTGAATGTTATGCTCCACCCAGAAGGCGTATGAGAAAATAAGGAGAAAAAGCCTTTAATATGACCAATTAAATCAAAATGACCCCAAAACACCCATAACTCAACAGTTCAGCACATTATTAAAAGAACAAT
Source organism: Tor tambroides (assembly GCA_021397915.2). Classification (NCBI taxonomy): domain Eukaryota; kingdom Metazoa; phylum Chordata; class Actinopteri; order Cypriniformes; family Cyprinidae; genus Tor; species Tor tambroides. The sequence goes on along the minus strand of JAFVLL020043937.1, from coordinate 23,194 downwards.
GGGCTTTAGATAATTATGACATAACTATAGTCTATCTAGTAATTCTGGTCAAACTTGACAGAAAAAAAATGAAAGGGACAATATACATTAACTCAGTATTTGTTTCATCGTTCCATCCATGAATCTATATGTGGGTCATTCCTGAGAATTTTTTTTTTTTTTTTTTTTGATTGATTGATTGAAAATTGAGAATTGTTTATTTCGAACATGTAAATAAATATAGTAAAAACAAAACAAAACAAAACAATACAACACAATACAAAATAATTTTAATTTATACATGTCCAAAAAGGAGTAGGAAGAAGCATAAGTTTATTTAATCCTACTCCTTCTCCACTCTGTTCCACAATTTCACTCCACAAACAGAAATACAAAAGCTTCTTAATTTTATACGAACATAAAGATGCTTAAAATTACACTCTCTCCTAAGATTATATCTCTCTTCTCCATTAAGGAACAATTTTTGAATATTGATGGGAGTAAATTATTTTTTGCTTTAGGCAGTATTTGTGCTGTTTGAAAATTAACCAAATCAATGAATTTTAATACCTTTGATTTTAAAAATAATGAATTTGTACGATCTCTATAACCAATTTTATGAATTATCCGTATTGCTCTTTTTTGCAACATAGATAATGATAATAATCTGCATTTATATGTATTACCCCAAACCTCTGAGCAATAATTTAAGTATGGTAATATTAATGCACTATAAAGAATGTAGAGTGATATGTGGTCCAGAACATGCTTTGCCTTATTCAGTACTGAGATACTTCTAGACAGTTTATACATAGTTTATGTGAGATTTCCAACTTCATTTATCATCTATTATCACCCCAAGAAATTTATTTTCATTTAAATGAAATGTCCACACCATCTATCTGTATCTGAACTTGTGTACTCTTTTTACTATTTCCAAATAACATACATTTAGTTTTATCAACATTTAATGATAATTTATTTATATCAAACCACCTTTTTAATTTACTCATTTCTAAAGTAATAGTCTCTAATAATTCTTTTAAATCCCCTCCAGAACATAAAATGTTTGTATCCTCTGCAAACAAAACTAACTTTACTATATTTATTAAATGCCTGTTTTGTAAATTCTCTATAGAGTGTATTCTTCTTTTTACAGGCATTTTGTAAACCCTTTGTGATCCATGGTCAATCTATATATATATATATATATATATATATATATTTGTTTTCTATAATATTGTATAATTGGACAGTTTTTTTCATATAATGACATAAATATTTAAAAAAAATATATATATTATATGCATTGTCAATATAATTTTCCTTATATACGACTCCCCAATCCTGTGCTAATAAGTCACTCTTAAATGCATTCATATATTTCTCTGTCCTCACTCTCACTCTCTGTCCTAATCTTGTTTTACATCTAACTGATTTCTCTTATAGTTGTTGTCATAAACTGTAAAAACCGGTAGATGATCACTAATGTTGAAACATTACAAACTAACATTCCAACTTGGATTTTTTTTTTCAACTACGTATGATTCATTTTCTAAATTCCCCACATCATTAGACACATATCAAACCTCCAAAAATCATATTTTCCCACCTCAGGCATTAAAGAACTTTTTTTTTTTTTTTCTTCAGATTTAGACACCTTTTTTTCTCAACCCTGTAACGGACAAAATGGGACTGGTTTAAAAAGGATTTCACACAGAACTTAGTTTAAAACAAACATCTGCTTACTGTTCATGTGTCCTTCATAGCAATTTAATGATGAACAAATGTAACATTTATCATAATTTTCACATTTTTATAGGACTGAAGCTAAAAATACACAAATTGTGTGTCTATGGTCTCTTTACTTTAGTAAAAAATATTTTTAATTTAGAAGTTGAACTAAAACTAAAATTTTATTGTTTTAGTCCTTAACATGCCAGATGGCTATCAGCATGAAATGCTTTCATTCTTAATCGTCTTCCCTATATTTCCCCAAATATATTAATGTGACAAGGTGTGCTGGGATTGACGACTGTAACGCATTTTAAGTGGTACATTGCCTTAAATTTTGGTTTTGTTTATCTGTCATATTGTCCCCATCTTTCTGAGTCAACATATCTGCATTGCCAACACTGTCTTTCCGCTGCAAAGGTGGGTGCAGTTTCTGATGTATGATGCTTAGTTTTAGTCAAAGTTTAAGTGGACATATTACCTGAAAAATTCTATTTATAACAAAAATATGAGTTGTCATGATGTTGGTAAGTATATATTTACTGAAACCATATTTTTTTTCATTAAAATTATTAATAAATGAAGTAAATAACTCACAAGTTTATAACCCTGTAACAATAAGAAATACATGTATTTGTGATGGGTTTGTGGTTTTTCTCTTAAAGTGGCCACTGCTCCTCATGTAGTTAGGAGAGTAGACCATATATTGGGGCAGTCGTGGCCTAATGGATAGAGAGTTGGACTTGTAACCCGAAGGTTGTGGGTTTGAGTCTCAAGTCCGGCAGGGATTGTAGGTGGTATCCTCAATACCACGACTGAGGTGAGACCCTTGAGCAAGACACTGAATCCCCAACTACTCCCCGGGCACTGCAGCGTTGGCTGCCCACTGCTCCAGGTGTATGTTCACTACTGTGTGTGTGCACTTGGATGGGTTAAATGCAGAGCACAAATTCCAAGTACGGGTCACCATACTTGGCCACACACCACTTCCCTTTCCCTATATATTGAAGCAATAAAATAAGTACATTGTATATACTTATGGATTGAAAAATAATCATGTTCCATCTTAATTTTATGTGACAGGGCTGAGTTGTTAACCTAGACAGTACCCTCCCTGACTATAATATGCCTCAAAAATATGAATAATATGTGTGATACTACTAACCATTTTCTGCACCACTGTTAAAGAGATCTGAATGATGTCATTTCTGGTCAATGATGTCACATGTGAGTGGAGTCGAAATTATTATGGGTGTAGATTGGTTAGTGTGACGGGGTTGAGTTCAGACTGAGAGACTGTTTTTTATAAAATATCATGCTTTGTTTTTTTTAGAAAAATAATTTTTACAAGAAAGGAACACAAATAAATGCTTACATTATTGCCAAAACTTTTGTTAATAATTTTATAAGTACAGACTAAGTACAGTGAAATGCCTCAGGGACATGACAAAATGCTTGTTTAAGATAGTTAGGCATTATTTAATGCTGATTTTTAAAAAATAAATAAATATGATAATTATTTTTATTCAGTATAATGGGCATACTAAAGTATTGTGAAAAGCTTCTAACAATTCATTTTGATGAACCACCACTTTAAAAACTCTGAATCCCAGGAATCCCATGTATCGATATACACATTGTTCTATCCATCCATCTTTCTATTGTTCCATCCATCCAATTCAAAATCAATCCATGTGAAAAGGTTTAAGTAGTTCTTGCAGTTACTAGCACATAAAAATGTTTTTGTGTGAAAAAGTTTTAGTTTTTTTCCCCCCTGACAATTATCTTGGCAACTCAAACTACAAGAGAATTTGCAAGGGAATAAATGTCAAGCTCAGTATGGTCAGGAATGTCACTGAAAAACAATGAGAACTAATTATATAACCAATTAGATGGTAACACGTAGTGCATCTCCCATTCCATTGTGTTAATCACAAACCAAAATCATTTAGTTCAGTCAGCGAAATCAATGTAATATAGGGTGGTGTGGCAAGCTGATGAAAATGTTGGGTGGAAACCAAAATAGCACAAGTGAAAAACTCTCAAGAAGTGCCCAAATGAGCTTTCATCACTGTACTTTTGAAAACAGGGTTGCTCTGAAACGACTGTCTACTGTAAAGCATTTTATAATCTCCTAAATTGCACTATTATGTATTACAGACAATTATTATAATGCTTTAGTCAGTCTTACCCATAATTAATCTGACATGCTGCATGTCAGAAGTCCATCAATACAGAAAAAAATCCAAGACAGCCGGAACCACACAGGACAGTGTTGATGGTCACTGCATTTGTCTTGGAAAAGAAAAACATGTATTTTGGAAAGGTTTGGGAATTTTTTCCTATTTAGCTACATCAAATAAACTAGTAGACTTTTCATGTTATGATCTGGTGTCGTTCTGTATTACTTCTCAGAGACTCAATCTCTTAATTGTTGTGTGGAATTAAGTACTCAAGTCAAGTCACCAGTCACTAGTCACTATTATTTGTATAACGCTTTTAATAATGCAAATTGTGTCAAAGCAGCTTTACATCAGCTTTATTTAAAGCTGGGTAGCTTTACATCAGCTTTACAGTATTTAGACGAGGAAATAGTGTGTCGAAATAGTGTCATTCTCCTCTGGCCAGACAAAATCAGCAGTTTAAATCTAGGCTGCAGCAGAGTCAGATTGTGCAAAGTACTCATCTGGTTCCTGTGGTCTTGCCCTGATGGCTGTCTAGGAGACAGGGTCTTCACTGAGGATCTGTCTCTGGGGCTCATCTAGTTGTCCTGGTCTCCGCTGACATTCAGGGCTGTAGAGGTCATCTCTAGGTGCTAATCCACCATCTGATCTGGATACGGACTGGATCCGGGTGGCTGCGGTGATCATCTGATCTGGATACAGTCTGGGTCTGGGTGGCTACGGTGACCTCGGAATAAGAAAGAAACAGACTAATATTAGCATAGATGCCATTCTTCTAACGATGTAACAAGTACATCGGGTGTTTTGGGAAGTGTTCCCAGTTCCGGTTGACCTAATTAATGCAGCCTAACAATCCTTTAATGGATTTGAATTATAGAAATGCGATAGTGTATTATGTGTACGCCAGGTTAAAGAGATGGGTCTTTAATCTAGATTTAAACTGACAGAGTGTGTATCTAACAGTGTTAGGTCATAAAGTATTAGGCAGTGATCTAGGTTATTACATAAAAAAAAGTGATCTAGGTTATTACACATAAGTTTTTGGTCCAATAATTAACACCTCTGTTTTTTTCAGAATTTAGTAGTAAGAAATTGCTAGTCATCCAGTTTTTGATATCTACTATACATTCCGTTAGTTTTGCAAATTGGTATGTTTCATCGGGTCGCGAAGAAATATAGAGCTGAGTATCATCAGCATAACAGTGAAAGCTAACACCATGTTTCTTAATGATATCTCCCAAGGGTAATATGTAAAGCGTGAAAAGTATGGGGCCTAGTACTGAGCCTTGAGATACTCCATACTGCACTTGTGATTTGTATGATACCTCTTCATTTACTGCCACGAATTGACGGCGGTCAGATAAGTACGATTTGAACCATGCCAGTGCACTTCCTTTAATGCCAACATAATTTTCTAGTCTATTTAAAAGAGTGTTGTGGTCGATAGTGTCGAACGCGGGGCTAAGATCCAGTAGCACAAATAGAGAGATACAACCACGATCAGATGATAAGAGCAGGTCGTTTGTAACTCTAATGAGAGCAGCCTGAGTACTATGATATGGTCTAAAACCTGACTGGAAATCCTCACATATATCATTTTTCTCTAAGAAGGAACATAGTTGTGATGATACTACCTTTTCTAATATCTTTGACAGAAAAGGGAGATTCGAGATCGGTCTGTAATTAATTAATTCTTTGGGGTCAAGTTGTGGTTTTTAATGAGAGGCTTAATAACAGCCAGTTTGAAGGTTTTTGGGACATATCCTAATGACAATGATGAGTTAATAATATTCAGAAGAGGATCTATTACTTCTGGAAGCACCTCTTTTAGGAGCTTAGATGGAACAGGGTCTAACATACAGGTTGTTGGTTTAGATGATTTAACAAGTTTATACAATTCTTAATTTCCAATAGAAGAGAATGAGTGGAATTGTTCCTCAGGGGATCTATAGCGTACTATCTGATGTGATACTGTGGCTGACGGTTGCATGGTTACAATTTTCTCTCTAATAGTTTCAATCTTGGAAGTAAAGTAGTTCATAAAGTCATTACTACTGGCTGCTGGGTAATGTCTTCACCTGCTGATGTTATATGTTTTGTTAATTTAGCCACTGTATTGAATAAATACTTAGGGTTGTGTTTGTTTTCTTCTAAGAGAGAGACAAAGTAAGCAGATCTAGCGGTTTTTAAGGCTTTCCTGTAGGAGAGAATATTTCCCACCAAGCAATACGAAATACCTCTAATTTTGTTTTTCTCCAGTTGCGCTCCATTTTCCAGGCTGCTCTCTTTAGGGCCCGAGTATGCTCATTATACCACGATGTTGGACTCTTTTCCTTAATCTTCCTTAAGCGTAACGGAGCAACTGTATCTAAAATGCTAGAAAAGAGAGAGTCCATAGTTTGTGAGCTATTGGATATGCTGAGGAACTGAGATAAGTCAGGAAGATTATTTATAAAGCAGTCTTTTGTGGTAGAAGTGATGGTTCTACCATATTTGTAACAAGGAGTTGGCTTTACAGCTTTAGCTATATGGAATATACACGAAACTAGATAATGATCTGAGATATCATCGCTCTGCTGCAAAATTTCAACACCACTGACATCAATTCCATGCGACAGTATTAAATCTAGAGTATGATTTCAACAATGAGTAGGTCCTGACATGTGTTGTTTAACACCAATAGAGTTTAGAATGTCTATAAATGCTGATCCCAATGAATCTTTTTCATTATCAACATGGATATTAAAATCACCAACAATTAGGACTTTATCTGCAGCCAGCACTAACTCAGATAGAAAATCAGCAAATTCTTTAATAAAGTCTGTATGGTGCCCTGGTGGCCTGTATACAGTAGCCAGTACAAACATCACAGGGGATTTATCATTAACACTTGTTTCTTTGGATAACGTTATATGAAGCACCATTACTTCAAACGAATTATACTTGAAACCTGACCTCTGAGAAATACTGAAAATATTGCTATAAATTGTAGCAACACCTCCCCCTTTACCTTTTGGACGCGGCTCATGTTTGTAACAGTAATCTTGGGGGGTAGACTCGTTTAAAGTAATGTAATCATCTGGTTTTAGCCAGGTTTCTGTCAAACAAAGCACATCTAGTTTATGGTCAGTGATCATATCATTTACAAAAAGTGCTTTTGTAGAAAGTGATCTAATTGAGTTGAGATCGCTTCCTGTTCCTGCTTCCCGTGCTGCTGTTTGTAGCTCTGTGTAGCTTTGTTTATCTGAAGAAATCTCTATCTTACACTATCTGTTGTTTAAATTGCTAAAGTATAATTTAATTCTCACCATATTTATGATTTAAGACTAATTTGACATCATCCACCTTTAATCTCTTAATCTAAACCGCGAGCGTAGCAGCACGTTAGCATACCGTTAGCCTATTAGCTTGTCAATCGCATCTCCATTCACGTTTTCTACCACTTATTCTCTCTCTCTCTCGCTCTGTTTCTTTTCTCTCCCGCTCCTTTTTTTAGGAGTCCATCAAACAACTTTGGTGAGTCAGAATTACTCTACAATCATGGTGAGTAATGGCTTCTCCTTGCATCGTCACCTGCACCACTTGCCACATGTACAGTTTATCTGTCTCTGTCAGCGACGAGGGATTCACATGTGATAAATGCAGGGAAATAGTTAGGCTGACAGAGAAGATTTCAGAATTAGAGACACGCATCCAAACTTTAGTTGAGGCATGTAAGAATGTGAGGGCTGTACATACTGCTTTGGATGCGACTAGCTCAGGGACTCCTGTACATTGTTCGGTTCCGGTTTCAGCGCCTCTGCAGCAGGGCAACTGGGTGACTGTGAGGCGGCACAGTCGCAGGTCAAAACACCGTTCTTCCGTTCCGATCAAAACATCAAACAGGGTCTCCCCACTCAGTGACGCACCCACTGAGAAACCTGATGAAAGAGCTCTAGTTATTGGTGATTCTATTGTACGGAACATGAAAATAGAGACACCAGTCCCCGTAGTCCAATGTTTACCGGGAGCCAGAATGCATGACATCTTGGCAAATTTAAAAGTGCTGGCGAGGAGGGGGGTTGTTTTAATGGTAGACTCAACTGGTTTTATTTTCAAACTTGTATTTTGTCTTATGCAGTAATTCTGTTTGGTACCTATTACTGACCTTAATATTCTGAGTTGTAATATTAATGGCCTAAATGGCCCTCACAAACGTACAGGTTTTCTGGATTTTTTGTGAAGAAGAAAGATTGATATAGTGTTAGTTCAAGAATCCCATTTGAAAGTGGAGGATATACACGAGTAATAATACGTTTTATGAAGTGGTATCTCAATCATCTTTGCATACTAAAACCAAGGGTGTCCTAATATTGGTATGGAGGACTTTAAATATTACTATTTTAGATAAAGGTTGTGATACAGACGGTAGAATAACACATATAAAAACAATGGTGGAGAATAGAAATATTGTATTTCTTTCAGTTTATGCCCCTTGTACTCCTGACCCTACTTTTTTCTCTGTTTTGTCAACCTATCTCTTGAATCTTAATGAGGATGTGCATGTTTTATTTTCGGATCAGGTATGGGGTATGTTTAAATTGTCTTCTAAAAACCCTAATCACCAAATGATTCATTGGAAATTGCTGCATAGGGTTTACTTGACTCCAATGAAACGTTTTTATATGAATCTGTCATCTAATCTCTGTTCCCAAGGAGTTTTAGGCAAGTTTTTTTCTTCTTTTTTGGGGGGGAGTGCCCCTCTCTCTTATCTTTTTGGACTCAGCTCTCACAGGACCTATCATGTTTGGTACTGAGATATGTTTGACTCCACGCCATTTTGTCATGAATGACTTTTGGGAACTCACCTTGTCAGTCCAACAAAGATGTTTACTGTTAGCTGCTCTCACAGTAGCAAAAAAATTGCTAGTCAACCGTTGGAATCCTCCTCACACAATGGACAGACGAACCTGGACTGTGTATCTTTTGTACATTATCTCGATGGAACTCTCAACTTCTTGCATACATGGATCTAGTGTGAAGGCTGTGGATTCATGGCATTCAGCTTTTGATGTTGTCATCTTTTCTAAAATCTTTGTACAAATTATTTTATTGTTATTTATCTATTAATATTAATTAATTTATTTGTATTATTATTGTTTATTTTATTTTATTTTGTTTATTTATTTGTTTTATTATTTTGGGGGGGGGTCTGCCGGGGGGTGGGGTGAGTTCTGGATTTGTACAGCTGCTTTTTGTTTTGTGCTACTGTTCCCAGAAAAAAACAATAAACAGTTGTTAACAAAAAAAAAAGTGCTGGCTAATGCTAAACGTAAATTCAGTAAGATTATTCACGTCGGCGCTAATGCTGTTCGACTTCACCAGTCGGAGATCAATAAAAATAATATTAAAGAGGTGTGTGAACTTGCAAGTACGATGTCAGACACTGTAATATGCTCTGGTCCGCTCCCTGTTTACTGTGGTGATGAGATACATAGCAGACTGTCATCACTCAATGGCTGGATGTCTAAGTGGTGCCCACAGAATAACATAGGTTTCATAGACAATTGGAAGAATTTTTGGGGCAGACCTGACCTGTTGAAAAGAGATGGTCTTCATCCCTCCTGGGGTGGTGCCGCTCTTCTCTCTAGAAATATGGCACATAGTCTTAGAGTTCGTACTTGACTAACTGGGGCCCAGGTCAGGAAGCAGACAGACTGGCTAAACCGACCATCAGAATTCAGTTAATTCTCAGCACACAGAGACTCTTTCACCTATATATCACACTATAGAGACTGTGTCTGTTCCCCGAACTAGAAAATACAGAAAACATCCAAACCAAAGTGAGAGTAACAATTTAATTGATGTTCAACAAATAAAAAACAGATATAATACAGATAAACAAATGATAAAGCTTGGCTTATTGAATATTAGATCCCTTTCTACAAAAGCACTTTTTGTAAATGATATGATCACTGACCATAAACTAGATGTGTTTTGTTTGACAGAAACTTGGCTAAAACCAGATGACTACATTACTTTAAACGAGTCTACCCCCCAAGATTACAGTTACAAACATGAACCACGTCCAAAAGGTAAAGGGGGAGGTGTTGCTACAATTTATAGCAATATTTTCAGTATTTCTCAGAGGTCGGGTTTCAAGTATAATTCGTTCGAAGTAATGGTGCTTCATATAACATTATCCAAAGAAACAAGTGTTAATGATAAATCCCCTGTGATGTTTGTACTGGCTACTGCATACAGGCCACCAGGGCACCATACAGGCTTTTTTAAAGAATTAGCTGATTTACTATTTGAGGTAGTGCTGGCTGCAGATAAAGTCCTAATTGCTGGTGATTTTAATATCCATATAGATGATGAAAGAGATTCGTTGGGATCAGCATTTATAGACATTCTAAACTCCATTGGTGTTAAACAACACGTTTCAGGACCTACTCATTGTCGAAATCATACTCTAGATTTAATACTGTCATATGGAATTGATGTCAGTGGCGTTGAAATATTGCAGCAGAGCGATGATATCTCAGATCATTATCTAGTTTTGTGTATATTCCATATAGCTAAAGCTGTAAAGCCAACTCCTTGTTACAAATATGGTAGAACCATCACTTCTACCACAAAAGACTACTTTATAAATAATCTTCCTGACTTATCTCAATTCCTCAGCATATCCAATAGCTCAGAACAACTTGATGATGTAACAGAAACTATTGACTCTCACTTTTCTAGCACTTTAGATACGGTTGCTCCTTTACGCTTAAGGAAGATTAAGGAAAAGAGTCCAACACCGTGGTATAATGAGCACACTCGGGCCCTAAAGAGAGCAGCCCGGAAAATGGAGCGCAGCTGGAGAAAAACAAAATTAGAGGTATTTCGTATTGCTTGGCGGGAAAGTACCCTATCCTACAGAAAAGCATTAAAAACTGCTAGATCTGCTTACTTTACGTCTCTTTTAGAAGAAAACAAACACAACCCCAAGTATTTATTTAATACAGTGGCTAAATTAACAAAAAATATAACATCAGCAGGTGCAGACATTACCCAGCAGCACAGTAGTAATGACTTTATGAACTACTTTACTTCCAAGATCGAAACTATTAGAGATAAAATTGTAACCATGCAGCTGTCAGCCACAGTATCGCATCAGATAGTGCACTATAGATCCCCTGAGGAACAATTCCACTCATTCTCTTCTATTGGAAATGAAGAATTGTATAAACTTGTTAAATCATCTAAACCAGGGCTGTCCAAACTCGGTCTTGGAGGGCCGGTGTCCTGCACAGTTTAGCTCCAACTTGCCTCAACACACCTGCGAGCTTCTGGTAGCACCTAGCAAGACCTTGATTTAAGCTGCTTCAAATTGTGTTTAATTAGGAGTTGAAGCTAAACTCTGCAGTTCACAAGCCCTCAGGGACAATTGAACACACTGATCTAAACCATTGGTCTCAAACTCCAATTCCTGGAAGACGCAGCTCTGCACAGTTTAGCTCAACCAGCTCCAACTCCCACCTGGCTTGGAAGTTTCTAGTGACCTGAAGACCTTGATTAGCTGGATCAGGTGTGTTTGATTAAGTTGAAGCCTAAACTGTGCAGTATGTCAAGGGGGATCAGTGATCTTAACCAACAACCTGTATGTTAGACCCTGTTCCATCTAAGCTTTAAAAGAGGTGCTTCCAGAAGTAATAGATCCTCTTTTGACTATTATAAACTCATCATTGTCATTAGGATATGTCCCAAAAACCTTCAAACTGGCTGTTATTAAGCCTCTCATTAAAAAACCACAACTTGACCACAAAGAATTAATTACAGACCGATCTCGAATCTCCCTTTTCTGTCAAAGATATTATAAAGGTAGTATCATCACAACTATGTTCCTCCTTAGAGAAAAAATGCTATATGTGAGGATTTCCAGTCAGGTTTTAGTACCAAGACTGCTCTCACTAGAGTTACAAACGACCTGCTCTTATTATCTGATCGTGGTTGTATCTCTCTATTAGTGCTACTGGATCTTAGCGCCACGTTTGACACTGTCGACCACAACATTCTTTTAAATAGACTAGAAAATTATGTTGGCATTAGAGGAAGTGTACTGGCATGGTTCAAATCGTACTTATCTGACCGCCATCAATTCGTGGCAGTAAATGAAGAGGTATCATACCAATCACAAGTGCAGTATGGAGTACCTCAAGGCTCAGTACTAGGCCCCTTACTTTTCACGCTTTACATGTTACCCTTGGGAGATATCATTAGGAAACATGGTGTTAGCTTTCACTGTTATGCTGATGATACTCAGCTCTATATTTCTTCGCGACCCAATGAAACATACCAATTTGCAAAACTAACGGAATGTATAGTTGATATGAAAAACTGGATGACTAGCAATTTATTACTACTAAATTCTGAAAAAACAGAGGTGTTAATTACTGGACCAAAAAATTTTTGCATGTAATAACCTAGATCACTGTCTAATACTTGATGGCTGCTCTGTAAATTCTTCGTCATCAGTTAGGAACCTAGGCGTACTTTTTGATAGCAATCTTTCCTTCGAAAAACATGTTTCTAGCATTTGTAAAACTGCATTTTTCCATCTTAAAAATATATCTAAATTACGACCTATGCTCTCAATGTCAAATGCAGAAACATTAATTCATGCGTTCATGACCTCGAGGCTAGATTATTGTAATGCTTTATTGGGTGGTTGCTCTGCGTGTTTAATAAACAAACTCCAGATGGTTCAAAATGCAGCAGCTAGAGTTCTTAATAGAACCAGAAAGTATGGCCACATTAGGTTCTGTCAACACTGCACTGGCTCCCTATTAAACATCGTATACATTTTAAGATCTTGCTAATTACCTAAAGGCCCTGAATGGTTTGGCACCTCAGTATCACACTATAGTCCTTCACGTCCACTGTGATCTCAAAACTCTGGCCATTTGATAATACCTAGAATATCAAAATCAACTGCGGGCGGGAGATCGTTTTCCTATTTAGCGCCCAAACTCTGGAACAATCTACCTAACACTGTTCGGGAAGCAGACACACTCTGTCAGTTTAAATCTAGATTAAGACCCATCTCTTTAACCTGGCTTACACATAATACACTATTGCATTTCGATAATTCAGATCCTTTAAAGGATTGTTAGGCTGCATAATTAAGTCAACCGGGAACTGAGACACTTACAAAACACACAATGTACTTGTTACATCGTTAGAAGAATGGCACCTACGCTAATATTAGTCTGTTTCTTTCTTATTCCGAGGTCACCGTAGCCACCCAGATCCAGACTGTATCCAGATCAGATGGTGGATCAGCACCTAGAGATGACCTCTACAGCCCTGAACGTCAGCGGAGACCAGGACAACTAGATGAGCCCCAGAGACTGATCCCCAGTGAAGACCTCGTCACCTAGACGGCCATTGGGACAAGACCACAGGAACCAGATGAGTACTTTGCACAATCTGACTCTGCTGCAGCCTAAATTTAAACTGCTGATTTTGTCTGGCCAGAGGAGAATGACACTATTTCGACACACTATTTCCTCGTCTAAATACCGTAAAGCTAATGTAAAGCCACCCAGCTTTATATCAAGCTGATGTAAAGTTGCTTTGACACAATTTGCATTGTTAAAAGAGCTATACAAGTAATAGTGACTTGACTTGACTAATATTCAATAAGCCAAGCTTTATCATTTGTTTATCTGTATTAGCGTTTAGCATTAGCCAGCACTTTTAAACTTGCCAAGATGTCAGGCGTTCTAGCTCCCAGTAAACATTGGACTATGGTGGCTAGTGTCTCTATTTTCACATTCCGTATAATAGAATCGCCAATAACTAGAGCACTTTCATCAGGTTTCTCAGTGGGTGCGTCACTGAGTGGGGAGAACCTGTTTGACGTTTTGATCGGAACAGAAGAGCGGTGTTTTGACCCGCGACTATGCCGCCTCACAGTCACCCAGTTGCCCTGTTGCAGAGGCGCTGAAGCGGTAGAAAACGTGACTGGAGATTCGATTGACAAGCTAATAGGCTAACGGAATGCTAACACGCTACTACGCACAGCGCTCGCGGTTTAGATTAAGAGATTAAAGGCGGATGATGTCAAATTAGTCTTAAATCATAAATATGGTGAGAATTAAATTATACTTTAGCGATTTAAACAACAGGTAGAGTAAGATAGAGATTTCTTCAGATAAACAAAGCTACACAGAGCTACAAACAGCAACGGCAGGCAGGAAAAGGAAGCAATCTCAAGCTTCCATCTTTCACTTTCAGGCTTTGTTAGTGCAGTGTACATAATTACTTCTGGCTTTTTTTTTTTTTATATTTTTTTTAACCTCCACTCTGCAGTCAGTTTTACTAGTTTATTAGGAAGGGTTGTGTTGCTCTGGATGCTTCTCTGTGGTCAACTTTACATTGACCGAATGTTAGGCAAGCATGAGATTATGTAAAATTGGTGTTCTTTTAAATTTTCTACAACAGTTTATATTAATATTTATTGGCAGACAGTTCTTTCAAGAAAATAATATCTTTAAGAGTTTTCCCTCTATGCATGCATGTACAGACATAAAAGCATTCATTATATTATATTCAAGTTCATTATTTTTCACATCCTTTACAAATGTTATTTTGAAGTGTAATGACCTGCATCATACTTTAGATTGTAATCCTTTTACATAGTATGAGGATTTTTTTTTCTGTTTACCTAAACACATTCATAACATTATGTGTTACTTTGTGTTTATCTATTTATCAATTCTTATAATGTTTATCGAGTCTGATCTCTACTCTCTAACAGGAGTCACTTGATTCGTCCTTTAAAGTTTATATATTTAGTAGGAAATAACAGAAAACAGCACTGTTACATAATATATTATAATCAACATTTTAAACCCGCCTGGAAGTCCAGCTTCTCTATATGATGACTGGGTGAGCTCTCAAGTGGACGGGACTTTAACAAATGACAAACTGACAGCAGTGACATTGATTGAAATTTAAAACGCCACTCACAGATAGACACAAATGGTAGTCTTTCACAACTTGCAAAGCAGGCCACTCTTATAGTTTGATGTCCATATTTTTTGAATAATTAACATTAATAAATATTGTAAATAAGTAATTTCACAGATTGTGGTAATTTGAGGTGCAGCATTTAGCAGCAACATAGTTTGTGGTTTTTGGTTGAATAAGGTTCATACAACTCCAGTGCAACAGTATGAACCGGTATGATCAAACTGTACACGATTTAAATACAGTATCAGTCACCAACTTTTAATCAGACCAATATACACTGAACAAAATTATAAACCCAACACTTTTGTTTTTGCCCCCATTTTTCATGCGCTGAACTCAAAGATCTAAGACTTTTTCTATGTACACAAAAGGCCTATTTCTCTCAAATATTGTTCACAAATCTGTCTAAATCTGTGTTAGTGAGCACTTCTCCTTTGCCGAGATAATCCATCCACTTCACAGGTGTGGCATATCAAGATGCTGATTAGACAGCATGATTATTGCACAGGCGTGCCGTAGGGCTGTCCACAATAAAAGGCCACTCTCAAATGTGCAGTTTTACTGTATTGGGTCAGTCAGTATCCGGTGTGACCACCAGTTGCCTCACGCAGTGCAACATATCTTCGCATAGAGTTGATCAGGTTGTTGTGATTGTCTGTGGAATGTTGGTCCACTCCTCTTCATTGTCTGTCCGAAGTTGCTGGATATTGGCAGGAACTGGAACACGCTGTCGTATACGCCGATCCAGAGCATCCCAAACATACTCGATGGGTGACATGTCCGGTGAGTATGCTGGCCGTGCAAGAACTGGGATGTTTTCAGCTTCCAGGAATTGTGTACAGATCCTGCAACATGGGGCCGTTCATTATCATGCTGCAACATGAGGTGATGGTCGTGGATGAATGGCACAACAATGGGCCTCAGGATCTCGTCACGGTATCTCTGTGCATTAAAATGCCATCAATAAAATGCACCTGTGTTCATTGTCCATAACATATGCCTGCCCATACCATAACCCTATCGCCACCATGGGCCACTCGATCCACAACGTTGACATCAGCAAACCGCTCACCCACACGACGCCATACTTGCTGTCTGTTATCTGCCCTGTACAGTGAAAACCGGGATTCATCCACCTCTCCAAAGTGCCAGACTCCCTCGAATGTGAGCATTTGCCCACTCAAGTCGGTTACGACGACGAACTGCAGTCAGGTCGAGACCCCGATGAGGATGACGAGCCTGCAGTTGAGCTTCCCTGAGACCGTTTCTGACAGTTTGTGCAGAAATTCTTTGGTTAAGCAAACCGATTGTTGCAGCAGCTGTCCGGGTGGCTGATCTCAAACGATCTTGGAGGTGAAGATGCTGGATGTGGAGGTCCTGGACTGGTGTGGTTACACATGGTCTGCGGTTGTGAGACCGGTTGGATGTACTGCCAAATTCTCTGAAATCCTTTGGAGACAGCCTATGGTAGAGAAATGAACATTCAATTCACGGGCAACAGCTCTGGTGGACATTCCTGCAGTCAGAATGCCAATGTCACGCTCCATCAAAACTTGCCACATCTGTGGCATTGTGCTGTGTGATAAAACTGCACATTTTAGAGTGGCCTTTTATTGTGGCCAGCCTAAGGCACACCTGTGCAGTAATCATGCTGTCTAATCAGCATCTTGATATGCCACACCTGTGAGGTGGATGGATTATCTCGGCAAAGGAGAAGTGCTCACTAACACAGATTCAGACAGATTTGTGAACAATATTTGAGAGAAATAGGCCTTTTGTGTACATAGAAAAAGTCTTAGATCTTTGAGTTCAGCTCATGAAAAATGGGGGCAAAAACAAAAGTGTTGCGTTTATAATTTTGTTCAGTGTATTTATATATATGTATATGTATATGTGTGTGTGTGTGTGTGTGTGTGTGTGTGTGTGTGTGTGTGTGTGTGTGTGACCCTGGACCACAAAACCAGTCAGAAGGGTCAATTTTTTGAATTGAGGTTTATATATACATTTATACATTTTATACAGGAAACTGAGGGTGCAAAAAAAATCAAAATATTGAGAAAATCACCGTTAAAGCTGTCCAAATGATGTCCTTAGCAATGCATATTACTAATCAAAAATTAAGTTTTGATATATTTATGGTAGGAAATTTACTCATGATTTTTGACATAAAAGAAAAATTGATAATTTTGACCCATACAATATATATTTGGTAATTGCTACAAATATACCCGTGCTACTTAAGACTGGTTTTGTGGTCCAGGGTCACACACACACACACACACACACACACACACACACATATATATATATATATATATATATATATACACACACATATATATATACACACACATATATATATATAAACATGTAGGTCAGTAGATGTCACCTTTGATACTCTAGGGCAAATACATGTAAGTAGGTCACTTAATCTTAAACATCTATCATTACGTGTACATTCTTTCATTATTAATAATCAGCATTAAGTTTATCTTAAAAAAAGTAATTATGAGATTACATTGATGTAGCCATCTGGATCATATTACACAAAGCAATGCCAGTAACAAAATAGTGTCCTGCTTTGCCTGTATTCTCTGTGTGTGAGAAAACTGCATAATTGCCTGCTTTTACATTTCTAACTGACAGCTCAGCACCAGAGCAATTATACAATAATGCTCCTGTAGTCTACACTATTCATTTGACTCATTATTTTGTGTAAAAGAACAATTTAAAGGAAAAACATGTGTGACTCACCATGAAGAAAAGATTTTCACACACTATGTGCAGTTCGGGTGGAGAGGAGGTCATTATATACCGATGTGTTTCATTTGGAGCAGCAGCAGTTCGTCCCAGCAAGACCTGCTTTCACATGCTTTATTAATTCAAGCTCTCTGAGAACAAATACTCTGATTGCTGTCTAAATAAACTGATAAAAGTCAATTTCAGGGACAAGGACTACTAACAGGTAAGTATTAAGACATTAATTATTTTAAGATTGTGACCTGGTTTAACATATAATCATTGCATTTATAACACTGGTATCTGTATTTTATCTATCTTTTAAGATCAAGTAAGAGACAGAAATACAGTACCAGTCAAAAGTTATATTTTAAATATATATTTTTTTACATTTTCATGTATATTAAGACTGACAAATAAATACATTTCAGAAGCCATTTATTTTGAATGATTATCCATCTAAAATGACAGCTTTTATTTTATTTGTCCATTCTCTTTCTCATATCTACTTTTACAGCTTTTAAAATATGTCTTGTGAAAATATCTGCACTGGAATCAAACTGCTATCAGAAGAACAGGAGGTGGCATTTGGCCGGCCAGTTTGTGATATCAGCCCATGCAGTGATTTCAAAGGCATACAAACTTGTGGAGGTTTAGGTAAGAGTAAATCAGCTTATTGCGCTGCATGGTGGGAATGAAACATCTAATGTCAAGGACTGATCTTTGATCGTTTTTCTGCTCTTGCTTGTCCTCAGATGCAGCACTGCAGGTATGCTCTGTTGACCTCCTTAAAGGCAGAAAAGGGCAAAATCGACTGGAGCATCACACAGATTGTTATCAGAGTGATCACCTCATCATCCGCAGGGGACAGTGTTTTCAGACGTGGGTCGAGCTGAGCCGAGCTTTTATTCCAAATAGAGACAAACTTCACCTGGAGATGAAACTTGGTCAGCTATAGCTCTTTTTAACAAGCACATGACAGTTTATTATTTCACCCTCACTGGAATCTCTTGTTCTTCTGTGCATTTTACAGGTCATATCCCATCCATCCGGGACGGCACTTATGTGATTGTTCCAATAGTGGAAGAATTCAAGAAAGACTGCTGGGGGGCAAAGATAGTTGAACATGGACAAAACCGAATCAAACTGTGTGTGCACTCTGCTCCAACTGCTTGTGTTGGACGATACCAGTTCAGTGTCGTGACACACTGTCCAGGAGGCAGATTCACTTTACCTTGTGTTCCTGAAAATGACATTTACATGCTGTTCAACCCCTGGTGTAAAGGTATGCATTTCATTATATATCTGAAATCCAAATACTCAAACACACTTGTCAGCAACAAAAAAATTACTTAAAAATTAAACTATATCTGTTTCTGTATCAGATGACTGTGTGTACCTGAATGATGACTCAGAGAGAGCTGAGTATGTTTTGAATGACATTGGCAGAATCTACTATGGAACTAAGCAGCAAATTGGCTGCAGAACATGGAACTTTGGTCAAGTAAGAGCCAAACTTTCACTCATATTTTGCAGAACACAGTAATAGAAACTCAAGTCTGAGACTTTGCAGCCTGTAATGTGTAGAAAACTATTACCAGAAGGGTGTTTGGCTGAAATGTTTCTATATTTTCTTCCTTTCTGCTGTCCGTTTCTTAGTTTGAGAAGGGAATCTTGCCTGCATGTATGTATGTGTTGGAGAAGAGCTGTACACCTTGCTCAGGATGGGGAAACCCCATTAACATTTCCAGAGTGGTGTCTGACATGGTGAGTCTTCATTTTCTTCTTATCAATACCCTGATTTGAAGTTGGAAAGCCTGACACAATGGTCTGATTTGCTTTGTTTTGAGTGCAGTACATCTGCATGAAGATTTTCAATCATCTCTCCTTATCAGGTTATTGCCAACAAAGACTGTGGTGTGCTGGTGGGTAACTGGTCAAACTGCTATGGAGATGGAACTGCTCCGACATCCTGGTGCAGCAGCAGTGCCATCCTGAAACAATACCACAAATGTGGAGGAATACCTGTCAAATATGGACAGAGCTTGGCTTTTGCTGGAGTCACCAACACATGTAAGACTTCCTGCAGACTGGACGAGGAGAAAAATTTTGAGAAAGTGATTATAGATGTAATGCATTTATTTCTCCTCTCTTTCTCATAGTGTTGAGGTGTTTGGGTATTCCTGCTCGCCCAGTTTCAAACTTCTGTTCTGCTCATGACACTGACGTTTGTTTGACGACTGACGTCTATTTGGATGAGAAATTCCAGCTGATTGATCACATGAACTGTAATTCAATCTGGCAAGTATTCTTGCAAACAAAGTTTTAACACTGTTGCATGTGTATACTATATTGATATATAGTCTTTGAAATGGTGTTAATTTTTGCTATCATTTTTCTACAGTATTCCTTTCACAGTTCATTTTCTCTTTCCATGACTCTTCTTCTCTTCCATGCAGGAACTACCATGTGTGGAATGAGGCCTGGATGACTCGAACTGATCTGCCATCTGGTTTCGGAGGTTGGCAGGTGCTTGATTCAACTCCTCAACTGACCAGCCAGGGCTTCTTCCACTGCGGCCCCACCTCTGTTGCTGCGATCCGCACTGGACAGACCTTCCTGAAGCACGATGTACCATTTGTTTTTGCTGAAGTGCGTCAGTTCCTTAACATTCCATCATGAGCGTTTTGACGTTTCTCTCACATGTAAATGCAAGTGCTATAGTAGTACTGTTGATTGTGTTTTAGGTGAACAATGATAGAGTCTACTGGCAGCAGAGATGTGATGGGACATTTGGGGTTGTCTGCTTTGAAAAAAATGCAGTTGGTCACTGCATCAGCACCAAAGCTGTCGGCTCAGACAAACGCTTTGATATCACACACCTCTACAAACACACACGAGGTGAAATCTCACAACTCTCAGTAAGGTAACAGTCACGATTAGGAAATATCTTGATGTTAAATGTTGAATTTATTAACATTTATCAGGTACAGAGGAACAGCGCATTGCTTTAGAGACAGCAATTCGTCATGGCTCCAAGCAGTGTACCTACCCATTGCCCTGTGCTGAGGATGTAACCGTTAAAGTCACCATGCAGGGTGATGGACCATGCGTGGGCAAGGATGCTGTGCTTTCCATCGTTTTAAAGAATAAATGCAACTCACCTCGTACCATCACCCTGTACAGTCAAGTGGCAGCCACATACTACACCGGAGTCCATAATGCCTTAGTGAGGAAGAGCCAAATGAACATTGAGATGAAGGCCTGTGAGGGTAAGCAATGATAATCAACTCTGTACTGTAAGAGAAAGATTGCAACTGTTTTAAAAATATACTTGAATTAATTCAGTGTTTAACTCTTTGTTCTATAGTCCAGACTGTGCCATGGACTCTGCGATATGATGAGTATAAGAACTACCTAGTAGACCAGGCGGCCTTGATGCTCCATCTCTTTGGACACGTGGCTCAGACCAAGCAGATTCTTGCAACCCAGTTCCACTTCAGACTGCGCACACCAGATCTTGTTATTTCTGTGAGTTTAGCAGGTTCTGTCTTTTAAACTCTTCATGGGTTGCTGATGGCCTAGAGGGTAACAATTACAATATTATTGGTGGAAATTGGCCATTGATCATGATTTTTGCCTAAATGTGTAAAATGTTATGGCATATAAAATTGTGATATTTTTATCTTTCAGCCAGTATGTGATGCTGTCGTGGGTCAAGAAATGCAAGTAAAAATCACATTCCAGAATCCACTTTCTTGCAGTCTAAAGAATGTGATATTCCATATTGAGGGTCTGGGACTGAAGCATGCCAGAATTGTTAACTATGGGTAAGATTAATTCAGCTCTGATCTCACAGGAAAATTTACCTATTTGTATTTCTACATGTAATAATTCTCTCTCTTCCCCAGTGATATTGCAAGCCTGGCCACAGTGAACCTCACAGAGACATTTGTTCCAGTGCGGCATGGCACACATAAAATTCTGGCATCACTTGACTGTTCCCAACTTAATCAAGTGCATGGAGTTGCCAACATTACTGTTAAACAGTGAAAAAGTATTTAATTACCTGAAGAGAAGAAATTGCTGTTGCTTTGAACTGTAAACTTGTTCATAATGATCTCAGATACACTGTTTTTTTCATGTTGTCGTGAAAGAAAAAACTTTCATTAAAAGTCTTTGAAAACTTAAATATTTGTGGGGGGGTTTTTATGGTGGATATTCTTCATTTAGGTGTATTGTTAATTGCTGCCTCAGCATTATTAATCACTTTGATATATAGTTATAAGTGTGGGTGAACTGAGAAACATTATGAAAGTTATGCCTACCGTATGTTTCAATACATTCAAATGATAATAAATGTGTATATATAAACACACCCATCTCTGTCAATATTTATAGTAGGTGTATACAAGCAGTGGGTTGGCCTATTGTGTGCAAGTATATTTATAAGTGTAAGCCTTCAGTTTTCGGTAATTCACACTCAAATTCATGTCCAAAAACCTGAGACTATATTGAATTTATGAGTTTCAAAATATAATAAAAACCTGGAATAAAGACCAGTTTTACACTGTAAAATGAATGACATTTCATATTTTGCATATTCAAATGTAAGTAAATGAGTGTTACATAGTGTCCTTGACTCCTTGTTGCAGACAGTCAGATGTTCTTCCTCTGAACATCTAAAAGCATTCTGGAGAACATTAGTTTTTTTCAGGTCAGCTCCAGTGCTGCTGTCAGTAAAGAAAGAAAGACAACCAAATTCTACAGACACTTTTATTTTTATTCAAATTTTACTCAAATTACGTTGATCATATAATTTGCAAAAGATTTGTATTAAGTTTAACCTTATGTATTAAATAAAATTACTTTCACTAACCCCACTTTGAGTATTAAAATGAATTGAAATTGAAATATAATAAAAAGTGTTATTTATACATATCCAGCATACACACCTATAACATAACTCACAGTCCATTCTCTACTGATCAAAAGTCTAGACTTTTACTTCGATGGATGGGCACGCACGCACGCAAACACACACTATTTCATGCTGTTTAAGGCATGAGAAAATATTTTGTGCAAGACTGTGAAATCACAAGTTTTATGTTTGTATCCATCACAAGCTATTGTCTGCTGGAAAAATGTGTGATGAGCTATAACAAAAAGTTTTGTACTGGTTTTAAGTCACACCCCTCATTGTAGCAGGCTTACATTGCAGATCTGGACAATGAGAGTATCTGTCCACATAACTGAATCCATGAACAACATTTTTTTTTTCCTTCTACACAGGAGCCAGCAATTCTTTTCACTGCATATTTTTTTGCTTTTGTAACTTTTCATAGTATTACTTAACTCTAACAGTTCAGTCCCTGGACTCAATCTGGCCTGAACATGTCCTTCTGAAGTCATTCCTCTAAACCATGGGTGGGGAACGTTGATCCTGGAGGGCCGGAGTCCCTCCAGAGTTTAGCTCCAACCCTAAGCAAACACCTGAACAAGCTAATCAAGGTCTTTAGGATACAAGTTGGTATTTTATTTTTCAGGGTTGG
>JAFVLL020043936.1:0-21563 GCA_021397915.2 Tor tambroides | reverse complement strand
ATTTTTTTTTTTTTTTTTTTTTTTTTTTTATTTTTTTTTTTTCTCTTTGTCTATTTTTCTTCATTTTGTTCTTCACAAAACATCTCAAAATGTGAGATACTGTATGTGAAAACTCTTGAGTTGTGTCAGGCTGTTCAGTTCAGTTTTTTATTTTATATCCCAAGCTGACAAGTTGGTTACAGCATTTAGACACAGTATATAGCAACACATGATACATAAATCCTTAAATATCTCATTTTAATAAGAGTTTTAGCTAAGGTGATAAGAGAGTGTCTAAACCGGTTTGTTCTAATAATGGTTATTTAAATGAATGCTAGATGGGTTATGTTTACAGCATCTGTTCAAAGTTGTTAGCAGAAATGTGAATTTGCTCATTAGTGCCACCTTGTGACAGACTTTTGCAGTGTTTATCACACAGGCTCATCTAGTCAGCCTGTACATACAGTATACTCTAGTTTTCAAAAAGATTAGTAATTCAGATTGTGCAGTTGTGCCACAGCTGCAACTTAAAAGATTTTCTTCCACATTTTAAAGTTTTTTTTATAGACACTGGTTTACAGTGTTGGGGAGTAACTAGTTACATGTAACAGTGTAACGTAATTTCGTTACAAAATATATGTAACTAATCCATTACAGTTACTGAGGAAAAAAAATGTTATTAAATTGCAGTTATTTATGAAAATGTTAACCATATAACCTGAATATTTTCTGCAAAAAGCCAGGATATGTTGAATAATATTAATTTGTTGCTTTTCTTTTTTTGATGTGCACAATGCCTCATTTTTAAATATATGTATGTAATCAAATCATATCTATTCAAATGTAATCAGTTACATTACTTTAATAAAGTAATAGAAATAGTTACATTACTTACTACATTTTAAACAGGGTAACTTGTAATCTGTAACCTATTACATTTCCAAAGTAACCTTCCCAACACTGCTGGTTCATTGTTGAATGAACACCACTGTTTCATATGCTTTCTTGTGTTTGTTCACATCAGGTGTATACTGTCGGTCCCGACTACGCCCATGCAGAGGCCCGTAAATCACCAGCTCTGGATGGGAAGGTGGAACGAGACAGTGAGGGAAAAGAGGTCCGTTATCCGGTCATCCTCAATGCCAGAGAGAAACTCATCGCATGGAAAGTCTGTTTGGCTTTCAAGGTAAATGAAGATGTTGAAAAGAGTCTTGATAAATGCAAAACTCTAACGCTAAACGCTTTAATGCAAAAAAGATGCTGCTCTTTTTAATAGTTAGACCTTTATATCTGAAGGTTGGTCATTAACGCGTTAGCGATTTCTCATTTATAGCAAACCGTGTGTGGGTTCGATCTGCTCCGTGCCAATGGCCAGTCATATGTCTGTGACGTCAATGGTTTCAGCTTTGTCAAGAACTCCATGAAATACTATGATGACTGTGCAAAAATCCTGGGGTTAGTACATCATACAAATACAAAATATCCAGTAATTTACAAAATAACTTCTAGTTTCTAATTATGTTTTATTGTCAGATGCAAAAAAGGCTTTGTATTTTATTTTTTGACACAAACTGCTGCAATTTTATTATAATCAGATGATTACACTGTCGTTATTTATGATAAGGATTATTAATACATTTAATGTTCAACACACATTTATTTATACAGATTAACTGTGTATTTGTTCAAAGTCAATTAATATTGTTTTTCTTTTGCCCAACAGGAATATCATCATGAGAGAACTGGCTCCACAGTTTCAGATCCCGTGGTCTATCCCTTTAGAAGCAGAGGACATTCCCATAGTTCCCACAACCTCTGGGACTATGTATGTCCTCACAAGCAAAGACAAGCACTGTTTTAAACTTGTAGAAATAATTACATTAACACTAATTACTATTAGTATCTCAGCTAGTGCAGTCTTTTTAGTTTCTAGGAATTCAAAATGATATCGTCATTAACTCACCCTTCTTCTCTCAAACTCATATGACTTTCTTCTTTTTTCACCAAAACCACAAATTGCTAGCAGAATGTTTTTGCTGACACTCTTATGTTCTTTATTAAAGGTATAGTTCACCCAAAAATGAACATTTTATCATCAGTTACTCTTATTTTTTTTCCAAACTCATAAGACGTTTGTTCATCCTCAAAACACAAATGAAGACATCTTTAATGAAACCTGAGAGGTTTCTTTTCACATATAAACATTGATCAACGCACATCAAACATGCTAAACAGATGGTCAATTGTGCTTGCTTGAGATGTGAGAACAGACCTCATTGGTTCTCGTGCTTCACACAAGCACGTTTGAGCTTCCATTTGCCAAATTTGATGTGCTCGATGTGCATCGATCAATGTTTATATTCATATTTCGAAGAGAACCGAAAGACTTGTGAATGAATTTCATTTTGGTTGAAATAACCCGTTAAGTGTTAAAGAGTGTCACAATGTGCTGCCACTGTATTGATTTCACCCAACTGGATACTCAGTAAATTATCGCTTTTTGGGTTTAGCAGAAGAAAGTCAGCCATGTGTTTGGAATGATGGAGAATAAATGACGACAGAAGTTTCATTTTTGGGGGAACTGTTCCTTTTAACACACTTATTTTATATAGTATTGCTGATGAACTGACTGATATCTTTTTATTTCTGTATAAGCTCAAAGTAAATATCCGTTCATGTGCTGTCGTATGATATTCAGGATGGAGTTGAGGTGTGTGATTGCTGTGATTCGACATGGTGACAGAACTCCCAAACAGAAGATGAAAATGGAAGTTCGACATCAGCGGTACAGACATTTCAGCTCTACTTTGTCACTGATCTGTGTTCTTTATAAACTCACTCATTCTAAAAAGAAAAACATGAAATTCAAGTTGACTAAAAATCCATTATTACATATATCCTTTTTTAATTTCTCATGTGTCTCTCATGTGTCTTTCAGGTTTTTTGACCTCTTTGAAAAATGTGAAGGTTACAAAAGTGGAAAACTGAAATTGAAAAAGCCAAAGCAACTCCAAGTAATGAACTGTTCAGTAACTAATAACAAATATTATTCATTGCACATATCTAAAGCATTTATTCCCAGATTAGTTTATTTGCTCTGTTTGTTTGTTGTATTTGTTTGAATTGGACAGGAAGTGTTGGACATTGCCAGGCAGCTGTTGGTAGAACTCGGCCAAAATAACGATTCAGAAATTGAGGAGAGCAAAGCAAAGCTTGAACAGCTGAAAACAGTCCTTGAAATGTAAGTGGGTCCAGTAAGTTTATTAGTAGGAGCCAAGCAACAAAGCATGTTAGTTTCGGATTATTGTTCTTCTGCCATTGCTTCTGATTTGTGGTCTTTTCTACAAGAGAATGAAATTCATACAGCAAAAGCGTAGGTAAATGATGACAGAATATTCATTTTGAGGTGATTCTCTTTAAATTTCATGCCAGCATGTCATAAGGGTTACTGAGAAGTTTAAAGAAAACAGTACCATCTCCGTCATTTTGAATTTTATTGATAAAGCTTTCATCATATCCTCACCAAATTTAGTATCACCTTTAAATCATCAACAGACCATGCTAGTAATATGTTCAATTGTTAAAATATCAATTTGTTATCAGTTAAAATATCATTTTGTTAACAGCACCAGCTTTTGTGGTATTTAAACCACTCTTCCTAAAATAATTCCTGAGGATGCTATATCCAGTCCATTTTAATGGCACTTTTGTCATGCTTGGTCCTGTTATATTCAAATATACAGCTGTTTTTCAGTTTAGTTTCTAATGTCTCATTTTGTTTGTCCAGGTATGGTCATTTCTCTGGCATTAATCGCAAGGTTCAGTTAACATACCTGCCACATGGCTGCCCTAAAACATCAAGTGAAGAGGAAGGTAAGAATGCCTGGTTATGATTGATTTTTATGCTGTTTTTTCAGGCCTTCCATCTGTTTATATGGTTTCATGTAAGTGTAAGATCGGTTACATTTTATTAAAATAGATAATAAAAGAGGCTTATTTTAGTGCAGTCATGTGTAAACAGAATTCTAAAGTATGATCCACATTGTAGAATTTTCTGGCAAAACCCCTCTCATATTTTAGCTTTGGTCATTCACACCCCAGATTTGAAAATGGTAAAAGAAATAGGCATGGAAAAGTGGGGCGCAGAAAGTGGAGAGCTTAAAGCTTGAGTAAAGCTTCTTTTTTTTGTATGTGAAATATCAGATGGTTAATGAATTTTTCGTGGTTGTTGCATCCAAGGCTGATGTATTTGATATAGATGTGTGTGTGTGTGTGTGTGTGTGTGTGTGTGTGTTTGTTCAGATGTGCGGAGGGACGACCCGTCACTCTTGCTGGTTTTAAAGTGGGGTGGAGAGCTGACTCCAGCTGGCAGGGTACAGGCTGAAGAGCTTGGCCGGGCCTTTAGGTGTATGTACCCTGGAGGACAAGGTACTTTAGGCACAATCCCAATTCTATTTTATACCCCTTCACCTACCCCTACCCCTATGCCTACCCCTTCCCCTTGTCCCTTGAAAAAGAGTGTCAAGGGGTAGAGGTGAAAATATTCCCCTAAGAATTGGGACACCGCTACAATACTGTTACACGTGATCATACGTCGTCTAGCTCCTACAATACACACACCTATACTGCTGTGCTAGTGTGCATTAGATTCTAACCATTCTATATTAATGCACTGCTTACTGACTCACACACACACACCGGAGATCGTGCAGCTCACACATCCAGGAGCAAAGAAACTTGTCAGCGCTGCCCCAGACTTTTATTAATAACAGTTTAAATACTTGCTACATTATATTTTTCAGCAATGAGAGGATAAAATTGCTGTTTCTGAAGTAAATTCACTCATTGTAAAGAAAGACACAGACACGTTTACACAACGTTCATCTCTCTCTCTCTCTCTCTCTCTCTCTCTCTCTCTCTCTCTCTCTCTCTCTCTCGATTTGGAAATATTTGAGAAAAAAGGTTTAGCGATTTCTAATTATTGGGGGGACTAGCCCCCTGAATGTCTATGGTGGTTATCGCCCTGATCAGACATGAAAATATGTTGTGGCACTATCATGTAGTCTGTAATGATATGACGTTAGCAAACTTTAGGGATTATTTTTTTATTTATTTTTTATTTTTTGCAAACATTTCCTTGAATAACATGACCATAAATATGAACAAACGATTGAATGTAACATAAAACAAATGATTACTTTTCATTAAAATCTTTATTAATGCCAATAATGCTTACATTTTTGTTCGCAGCCTTGTTGCCGCTGTAGCTACATGATAATTCATAGATAATTCATACCCCTTCTTTTGAAGTGTGGTCCTGAAAAATCTTCATTTGAAGGCCTATCTGGCCCTTCCCCTTACCCCTACCCCTCCAACCAAAAGAGAATCGAGACACCCCTACCCCTTCATGTGAACGTGCAAAACGGCGGGGTAGGGGAAAGGGGAAGGGCTAAAGGGTAGAAATGAGATTGGGCCTTTACTCTCACTGTGCTCATTATTGTCTTTAGAATGTCTCCTCTTTATTCTTTATTGTATTTCTCCTATGTCTCAGGCGATTATGCTGGTTTTCCTGGCTGTGGCCTCCTCCGTCTGCACAGCACATACAGGCATGACCTGAAGATCTACGCCTCTGATGAAGGACGCGTTCAGATGACTGCTGCAGCATTTGCAAAAGTAGCATGATCACCTTTATTTTTTCCACTGGGTCGTAAATATAAAAGATTAAATGTTATCAAAGTAATTTATTAAAACTATAGCTGTCAGTGTATCATGTCCTCCTTGTTTAATATACAAATATACAGTGAAGAATTATCGCTGAAAAGACGTGGACACAGGGTGTTTTTGCGCATGACCTTATTGAAAATGCATTTGTAGGAGTTTCCCTTTCAGACACAAAATTTATGGGAGGAGAGTATTAAAATGAATCACACAATGCGATTTACTAACGTTTGCACTCGTCAAATTACTGGTATTTGCACCATTATTTAACGCCCCAAAAAAGCAGGCGGTATTTTGCGCTGCTCTTGGTAGATTGCGCTGGTCATTATGGAAATGATCTGGCTGCGTCTGTGTTGTTTAATGTGTGCATTGTCAGTAAATCACACGCAGAATTTTCCTATCCCATCGGTGCTTTTATGGAATTGCGCTCTAACGCTAATTTGCCCTGTTTAGTAAATCCGGCCCAATGTGTTCCTCCTTTATTAAGGAAAAAAAGTCAACTTGTTTGGCAGTTTGGGAGGGTTTTGGAGAGAAGGTCCAGAATTAAACTTTTAATGACAAATTGAATGTGTTGATAAAAGCATAAACCATTTTAAATATTTTTATTCTATTTTTTTATTGCATGCTTTAGTGTTTATTTTGACAGGCCCTAATTTAAACATATTTGCAACATGCCTATTTCTCATTTCAACGACTGGATGCATGAGTTGGAGTAAGAATATGTCTGCTGTTGCTTTAGGGCCTGCTGGCATTAGAGGGTGAGCTGACGCCCATCCTGGTGCAGATGGTAAAAAGTGCGAATATGAATGGGCTGCTGGACAGTGACAGTGACTCCTTAAGCAGCTGCCAGCAGAAAGTCAAAGCACGACTTCATGAGATTCTGCAGAAGGACAGAGACTTCACCCCTGAAGACTACGAGAAGGTCCGGGACAATCTAAAATAATAATACTTAGTGTTGGTTAGTAGATTAGAGATGGCAGATACTTTTTGCAGAACATTGTTTAAATAATTGGTCACTATGTTGTTAATCTCTGCTTTTGGAAACTGTAATTTAAAAAGTATTTGTCATTAGACCATTGAATTAATAAAAATTGATGCAACTGTGAATTGACCCCTCAAAGTCGTCTCAGAAATTTCCACCCGTTTTATCAGAATTTTTCTGTTACTGTGAGTGATGATGTGTTTTGTTTTTGGACTAGCTGGCCCCCACCTCCAGCACATCTCTGGTAAAGTCCATGCAGATGATTAAAAACCCTGTGAAGACGTGTGATAAGGTTTACTCCCTCATCCAGAACCTGACGCTGCAGATCCGCCAGAGAATGGAAGACCCCAAATCAGCAGGTAGACATGATGATAAAAATAGTGCATGCATATTATGCATGCAGCATTATGTAAACTATGCATACACATTTTAACTTGCATATAAACAAAATTCCATGAATGACATGTTCCTGGTTCAATTCAAATATATTCATTTTTCAACAAAAATGCTTTTCAGAAATATAGTAACTTGAACTCTGTGTATGATGAACATGTTTAAAAGGTGTGAATTGCAGTTCAATTCATATACACGATTCAAAAATTCATGATTTTTTTCAAAAAGCTTTTTTAAATTTATAACAATAAATAAAGATTGATCTGTTATTGCTTGGTTACACTATTTGACCTTTTTAAACTCTTCACCTTTTTTCTTTACATCCTTTCATTTTATTACAGTTTTTTTTTTATTTTTTATACATGTGTGAATCCAGCATTAAAACAAAGCGCATACATTTCATCCTCACATGTTACTGACCCTTTTAAAGCACAGGTATTTTGTTGCAATTTAATGACATTATGAAGATGTAAATCAAATATATGTTACTCTGTTATGTTAGCCTTATGCTAACATCAGGTTAGTTGACCTCTTCTGAGGGCTGGGTTTTAGACCGAGGATGTGTGTTTGGTGGCATCTAATTCCGCGAAACATTTTATTATTATTTTTTTTTTAACAGATATCCAGTTGTACCACAGTGAGACTCTTGAGCTGATGCTGCGTCGGTGGTCTAAACTCGAGAAGGATTTCAAGATGAAGAATGGCCGATACAACATCAGCAAGATACCTGATATCTATGACTGCATCAAATATGACGTGCAGCACAACAGCTCGTTAAAGCTTGACGACACCATGGAAATTTACCGGCTATCCAAAGCACTGGCTGACATTGTCATCCCACAGGTGACCATTTGTGTTTATTTAATTCCTCCATTTGCTTTAAATCAAAGATTAATTAAATGAATTATGAGAGCCTGTATAAATTTATATGGCACACTTATTGTTTATTGTCGTAATAAAATATTTTTTGGTAATTGTCCTTATTTGCTCTTGTCAGGAATATGGTATTTCTCAAGCTGAGAAACTGGACATAGCTAAAGGTTACTGCACACCTCTAATTCGCAAGATCCGCTCTGATCTCCAGAGGACACAAGATGATGACACTGTTAACAAACTGCACCCAGTGTAAGAGATCCTCTATTTCAGCGCTTGAGCTAGACTCATGGTGGTTGTTTTTAGCAGTCTCATTCAGTGGTCTAAGACAGGGTGGAAAATGGTCAGATATTACCAAATTATATTTCTATTTTTGGTGTATAATACTTATAAGTCGACCCCAGAGAGACTGAAAAAACCCTGGAGAGCTGGGTAGATTACTTACGAATTGTAGTCTGTTACTGATTACAGATAACATGAAGAAACCTGTAGTTAGTAATCTACTTTTTAGATTACTTTTTTATGTAACTTGTTTTAAACTTACCATTAAATGTACCATATTTATTAAAAAAAAAAAGCAAAGGAAAAAATATTCTATTTTTGATATCAACATCATAAAATGAATTAATTAAATCATTAAAATGTAAAAAATAATTATTTAAACACTTGAACACTAAAAATAGACATTTAATTTGTTTACATGCATGTCAGTGTGACCATTAAGTGATATCAAACTGTAAACATGCAAATGCGAATTATAACTAATAAATGGGTTTGACTGACAAAAATGTTAGGGAATCCCACCATTGCATGAAGTAACATTAACAGTCTTTCAGGTTTGAAATATTTTTGTCCAGACTTCCAGAATCAATCTAATTACTGAAAAGACAATCGATAAATTATGAATGATTTACCGCCAGTGTGTGAATATGTAATCATGTAATCCATAAAAAAAAGTAACTGTAATCTGATTACAAGTATTTTAAAATGTAATATTCTCTAATTACGAGTGCTTGATTGTTTTTGGAATCTGATTATGTAATCCAGGTTACATGTAATCAGTTACTACCCAGCTCCGAAAACCTGTATGTCTTGACCCCTGAAATGTATTAGTATTTGATTGTAAATATTTCAGGTTTTGAGTTAAATCAAATAGCTTTTTGGGTTGATTGTTCTGTCTGCAGATATTCCAGAGGAGTCATGTCTCCAGAGCGCCATGTGCGGACCAGACTTTACTTCACCAGTGAGAGTCACGTACACTCACTGCTGTCCATCTTGCGTTATGGAGCCCTCTGTGATGTGTGCACTTTATAATAAAATCTTTTAAAGCATTTTCAAATACATTCAAATATACTGGCTGATTTCTTGCTGTGTCAAACAAAACTGAATTCTGCTTGAAGGAATTTATTTGACTATATCCTCAGGAGGCCAGAGATGAGCAGTGGAAGAGAGCCATGGACTACCTCAAAATAGTCAGCGAGCTGAACTACATGACACAGATAGTCATCATGCTC
Source organism: Tor tambroides (assembly GCA_021397915.2). Taxonomy (NCBI): domain Eukaryota; kingdom Metazoa; phylum Chordata; class Actinopteri; order Cypriniformes; family Cyprinidae; genus Tor; species Tor tambroides. Next base: position 12,104 of record JAFVLL020043936.1, on the reverse strand, counting down.
TATGAAGACCCAAACAAGGTACAAGCATGTCAGGACACATACAATGCTTTTAAATAACACAAATCAGGGGTGAAATAAACTCTTTCTCTTAGAATTGCTTGATTTTATGTATTAGAAAAAATCTCAATCGTTGCAAGCCACTCAACAACTGGTTAGTCCATACAAAGACTATGTCACTTAATTGTGAAAAAAGAAAATTAACTTCATATTTTATCCTGTATATATTAAGGCACGTATGATGTACGGTATGAGGACAAACATCTGACCCTGTTAATATCATGTTAATGAGGGCTTTGGATTGTAGGATCCTTCATCAGAGGACCGTTTCCATGTGGAGCTTCATTTCAGTCCAGGAGCTAAAGGTTGTGAAGAAGATAAAAACCTGCCATCTGGATTTGGATATAGACCAGCATCCAGAGAGGTTTGCAGTGACTAATGGCTATTGTATTCTTTTTTTCCATTGTTATTTATTCTGCATATTTCATTTCCTCTTTCTGAGTTTGGGAGGAATTGGTGGTTAAAGATAGATTCCATCTCATTTAAGAGTTGCTGTTTACAGTATATACTTTTGAATGTTTTCATTTGCAGCATTTCTAATTTGCGTGTTTTTAAAAAAATCTGAAATGCACTTAAATGTTGAATGTGTCTCAGAATGAGGGCTCTAAGAAGAAATCCCATAATGACAGTGATGAGGAGGCTGGTGGTGCTAAACGTGATGAGCCAGATCGAGCTCTTATGATGTTCCGCCCCATGGTGTCAGATCCCATCTACATCCACAGGAAATCCCCTCTTCCCCGCTCCAAAAAGATCGGCTCTGTGGAAGTAAGTTATTATACAGTATGTTGTCATAAAAGTGTCTCTAAACACTTTCAAATTAATCAAATTAAGTCATTCACAGTTAATTACTATTCTTCTCTGATAATAGGTTTGAAAGTTCTTATGCATATTCACTACATACAAAAATAGATGCTGCATATGTATATTTTACACATATGAGCTTTGACAGGGACAGTCCTGAATTCAGGACATAAGGTGCATCTACACACACTTCACGTTTTACAGCAAATTTAAATGAAACAATACATTGCTATGTAATGCGACAGTACATTTTTTGTGCTCAGCATAGAGGTGTGTGTGTGTATGTTTGTTTATATATATATATATATATATATATATATATATATATATATATATATATATATTAGTATCTCACAGAAGTGAGTACACCCCTCACATTTTTGTAAATATTTTATTATATCTTTTCATGTGACAACACTGAAGAAATGACACTTTGCTACAATGTAAAGTAGTGAATGTACAGCTTGTATAACAGTGTAAATTTGCTGTCCCCTCAGAATAACTCAACACACAACAATTAATGTCTAAACCGCTGGCCACAAAAGTGAGTACACCCCTAAGTGAAAATGTCCAAATTGGGCCCAATTAGCCATTTTCTCTCCCCGGTGTCATGTGACTCGTTAGTGTTACCAAAAGAAGCTGAGGGTAAAGGCGATGGACTGGCCAAGCATGTCTCCAGACCTAACCCCTATTGAGCATCTGTGGGGCATCCTCAAACGGAAGGTGGAGGGGCGCAAGGTCTCTAACATCCACTAGATCCGTGATGTCATCATGGAGGAGTGGAAGAGGACTCCAGTGGCAACCTGTGAAGCTCTGGTGAACTCCATGCCCAAGAGGGTTAAGGCAGTGCTGGAAAATAATGGTGGCCACACAAAATATTGACACTTTGGGCCCAATTTGGACATTTTCACTTAGGGGTGTACTCACTTTTGTGGCCAGCGGTTTAGACATTAATGGCTGTGTGTTGAGTTATTTTGAGGGGACAGCAAATTTACACTGTTATACAAGCTGTACACTCACTACTTTACATTGTAGCAAAGTGTCATTTCTTCAGTGTTGTCACATGAAAAGATATAATAAAATATTTACAAAAATGTGAGGGGTGTACTCACTTCTGTGAGATACTGTGTGTGTGTATATATATATATATATATATATATATATATATATATATATATATATATATATATATATTTATTTTTATTTATTTTTTTATTTTTTTGAATAAATGAATTAGCTTCATTAGAGAGATGCTGCACAGACTCAGTTACCAAGTATTATTTTAAATAATACTAATTGAAATACGGCTTTTAAGAAATTCAGTAACACTTTACAATAACTTCTCAGTTAACATTGGTTAACATGAACTAACAATGAGCCATATAATTTTTTTTTTAGTAGCTAGTTAATAAAAATACAGGTGTTAATTGTTTTTTATGTTAGTTCATAGTGTATTAAGTAATGTTAACAGAATGTTTTTAAATCACAAGAAAGAAATGCAGTGTTTCCAAACTTTTCACTGGTAATGAATGTGCTGTGCATAACTAGAATCGTATTTTTTTTAAAAAAAACATTTTTCTATTGCTGTGACATTGATATTATGCAGGGATCAAGTGAACAAGTGCTTGCAATTTTCAGCAGTTTCAACACTGTCTCTCTTAATGTGAATATGCTTTTACATGTCCTTAACTTTTAATGTGCCAAAGCCTTCTTTTCACTTTCAGTTTCTGCCCAGTTGAATTTTGTTTTTAGTAATCAGTTTGATGTTTCTGTATTTTTTTCTTCAGTTTTTTCATGTATGTCATTTTAAAGTATCTACATTTACACAAAATGGGAGCAAAATAGCATGTTGTTGCTCTGGGTCTACAACTGTACAACTATAGTATTACATATTGCATTATAGTTTAAAATATAAATCAAACTTAGACTTAACTCTATCTTTCCTGATATTTTTTTCTAGCTCCATATCACTCATAGTTAGCCAGAGTGTTGCTTTAGCTCAGCGTGTTTATTAGTTTAGCCCAAATTAAATTTCATCAACTGTTTCAACCACAATTTTCCTACTAATGCCTATCTGTACTTTATTACACTAAATAACCAAATAATCAGACATCTTGCTTACGTAATAATGAGAAAATGTTTTATAACTATCATTTACCATGTTCTGTCTGAATACTCTGTTCTGATTGGCTGGAATGTGTGCATTAAAACAGTTTATTTCACTGTTTTAATGCACTTTTAATGAAATTAAGTGAAGCACAAAAAAGCTACATTATATTTCTCAGCATCAAAGTGGTAACGTGACTGTTTTTGATGTAATTAAATGCACAGCTAGTAGAGAGAAGCTGCACAAATGCACATCCTTCTTTCAGAATCATTCAAATAAATGTAATTCTCCTGCTGTACTCCACTTTGCTTCAGGTGGTTCTTTAACTCCATGTTGTGCATTAGAGTCATTTCATGCACACCTAGCCATGGATTATCTCTTTATTTAATAGAAAAGTTGTAAAGTGATGGATTGGATCAAAATGGAGTTTTAAATACAGAAGTTACAATGCAAAGAATTGGTTAATCAGAGTTAAGTAACTAATCTAGTTGACCCAAAAAAGGAAATTTTGTCATGCAGTTTCAAACCTGTAGACTTTGTTTCCTTCTGTGGAACACAAAAGAAGATATGTCAAAAATTCTAAAAAAGAATTTCAATAAAAGGAATAGTTTACTCGAAATGAAAAATTGCCATTTACTCACTGTCATGTTGTTTTCATACAATGACTTGTCGGAATTATTGTACGGCGTCACATGAAAATTGTAACGTCCTGCTATATTAATGTCACGTAATATTGTTTCAAGCATTCAGTTTTCATTCAAGCTAGCAGTCTTGTAGCGTGTATATAATACCTTGGGCGCAAAAGCATGTCTTTCATATTTCAATTCAAAGCTTCTCTCACCACAAATGTGTATTATTTTGAAAAATTGCCGCTGTCTCTTATTTGTTTTCTTTTTTTAGTCCCCATTGCAGAAAGACTTTATCAAGACGCCTGCTGGCAAAGTATGAGCACACTTAGCTGTGTTTGTCTTCTGTTGAGCGAAAGGCCTTGGTAGTGAATGTTGGTGGACACGTAGTCGGACTGTTGTTAACGTTGCATGACTGTGCTGTTTCTGCCCCCTGTCTCACTTCCAGGAAGAGAGCCCCCTGAGTGTGTCTAGCCCTGACTCTATAGGTACCTGGATTCATTACACCTGTGGTGTTGGTACTGGGCGTCGAAGACGCAGATCAGGGGACCAAATAACTTCCTCCCCAGTCTCCCCCAAATCACTGGCTTTCACATCCAGTATTTTTGGCTCATGGCAACAGGTTTTTACCAATTTAAATCATTCTTCACACCAGCCACTAACATATTGTTCATTCACACTCAAGATCTTGGCGGCAGTCAGCAAGGACACCTAATAAGCAGATGAATTAAAAGAGAGCACTATCACCTCATTCATCATGTGTTTTGTTGTTATTTAATGCACTGGTTTGTGTTCTGGAATATCAGCATTTCAGTTAGTTTTACCAGTTTTGGTCTAGTGTCTTTGAAGAAGATTATTTTTCTTTTTAGATTTATTTTCTTCATGTTCCACATAAACCATATTTTTGTTGTAAACATATGAAAAACTAACTTGAGTAGTACTACATTTTGTGGTTCATTATTTAGACAAAAATATCCATTAATGTCACAACACCAAACCCCCAGTCTTTGTTTTCACAGACCAATGGCTCCTCAGTTTTGCTTTAAAGTCAACATGAAATGAAAATTTGCTGAAAAAAAGTGAATTTTTTGATGCATGTTCTTTACAATATTGTGTATGATTCATCAGTGCATTTTATAAAAAAAAAAAAAAAAATCACATAGGCCACCCAGCTAAATAGTTTAGTCTTTGTTTTTGGATATTGTTATAGGTGCTTCACTTTTTGGGGATTCTTGCCAATAGTTAATTGTTAATAAATAATTAATTAATTTTAGTATAAGTAAAAATTACAGCAATAATATAACATGAGAATGAACTGTTACTATTGTAACATGCTCTCAAAGGTGAATTTTTGTTTATTTTAAGAAAGTTTTCTGCGTTTGGTTTTTCAGGAAGGGGGTAGTCCTCCACAATACACTGTAAACCCTCATTTAGATCTGGCTCCATCCTGGTTTTAAACAGCTAGTTTCAACATCCAGTTAATTCCTGATGGATGAACTCAAGTCTTGCCCCCCACTTTTTTCTCTCATTGAATATCCTCAAAAATACATAATTTTAAGAAAGTAAAACAGGTTGCAAATGTCATTCTAGGTTGACTTTAAATTCTGCTTTATTTATGCATACAAATGTTGTTATTACTATTATCATTATTGTTATTTATGAGACTGATTGAATCTAACCTGAATGTCATACCATGTAGAATGAAAATATAGGTTTGAATGCGTTTTTGTTATGAGAAAAGATACTTCTGGCTTTTGCTGCTCTTTCAGACCATAAACTAAAAATCTCATGATAACTTCTCAGTATTTTATTGTTATCTCTTCACCAGTCTGCTCTCTTTATCCATGTTTAGCCTGGTAACTCTCAACTCTTTTCATTCATCTGCTATGCCATTAGCTGTCCTTTGCATTCTGCTCCATTTCAGTAATGACAAAAACTTAATTTGACCTCTGGGCTGCTGCAGGATATGTGTCACTGATATCATGTGTGTATAGGGTGGATTTTGCTTGTCACTCATCTCTTCCAGGACAGAAGTTTGTCACTGCTTTGGCTCCTTTTAATATTCATTGGTCCCTGTCCTCAGCCAGATCTTCATTTCTTGTTTTTTACAGTTCATTAGGAAGATCTTAGTAAGAGTATAAGCACATATGATGTTTAACCATTAATGAGCATCACTATTTTATGTTTTACAATAATTATAACCCATGTTATAATTATGCTCGTGTCTTTGTTTCGCAATATATTATGGTCAGGTTGTTCCATGTCAGTTTTCCTGTCATTTGTACACAACATTATAACAAAGTGGGAACCTCGGTCAAGTACTTAACACACATGTGGAAGATGGTGGCACAGATTTACTTAAGTTCTCAACTAAATAACATGGCCCAAAAAAGAATTTACAGTGCCCTCCACTAATATTGGCACCCTTGGTAAATATGAGCAAAGGCGGCTGTGAAAATAAATCTGCATTGTTTATCCATTTGATCTTTCATTCCAAAAATTCACAAAATTCTAACCTATCGTTGAAGTAAAACAATTGAAAATGGGGAGAAAATCTCATGATGAAATAAATGTTTTTCTCCAATACATGTTGGCCACAATTATTGGCACCCCTAGAAATTCTTATGAGGAAAATATCTCTGAATTATATTCTCATTCATATTTACATTTTTTTAGCACACCAGGGTGACTAGGAGCATGAAATTGTCCAGCCATGACTTCCTGTTCCACAGGATTATAAATATGAGGAACACAAAAGCCAAATTCCCTTAAACGACCATCACAAGGAGTAAAACCAAAGAATATATTTCTGATGTGCAGAACAAGATTGTTGAGCATCACAAAATAGAAAGTGGCTGTAAGAAAAGAGCTAAAGCATTGAATATCCCCATTTCCAACATCAGGGCAATAATTAAGAATTTCCAATCAACTAAAAATGTTACAAATCTGCCTGGAAGAGGACGTGTGTCTATATCGTCCTAATGCATGGTGAGGAGGAGAGTTTGAGTGGCCAAAGACTCTCCAAGGATCACAGCTGGAGAACTGCAGAGATTAGCTGAGTCTTGGGGTCAGAAACCTAAAAAAATAAATAAATAAAAAAACAGCCCCTACATCACCACATATTGTTTGAGAGGGTTTCAAGAAAAATTATCCTCGCTCATCCAAAAACAAACTCAAGCATATTCAGTTGTCAGACACGACTGGAACTTCAAATGGCACTGGCTTCTATGGTCAGATGAAACTGGAAAAATAGCTTTTTAGCAGCAAACCCACCAGATAGGTTTAGTACAAACAAGGATAAAAAGTGCCCCATGCCCACAGTTAAATATACTGCTGGATCTTTAATGTTGTTGGTCTGTTTTTCTGCCGGAGGTCCTGGACGTCTTGTTCAGATGCATGGCATCTTGGATTCTCTCAAATACCAACAGATAAAAAATCTAAACCTGACTGCCTCTGTTAGAAATCTTATAATGGGCCGTGGTTGGATCTTCCATCAGGACAACAATCCAAAACAAACATCAAAATCAACACAAAAATGTGTCACTGAGCACAAAATGAAGCTTTTGCCATGGTCGTCCTAGTCCTCTGACCTAAACCCTATAGAAAATGAGTGGGTGAACTGAAGAGAAGAAGCACCGTCATGGAGCTGGGAATCTAAAGGATCTGGAGTGATTCTGGATGAAGGAATGGTCTCTGATCTCTTATCAGGTTTTCTCCAAAATCATCAGGCATTATAAGAGAAAACTCAGAACTGTTATCATGGGAAAAGGATGTTGCAATAATTGGGTGCCAATAATTGTGGCCAACATGAACTAGAGAAAGCATTTATTTCACAGTGAGATTTTCCCCCCACATTCAATTGTTTTACGTCAATGATAGGTTAGAATTTTGTGAACTTTTTGAATGAAAGATCAAAAGGATAAACAATGCAGATTTATTTTCACAGCCGCCTTTGCTCATATTTACCAAGGGTGCCAATATTAATGGAGGGCACTGTAGACACTTTAGGCACACTTAAAAATTTCATTGTTATCTAAGAAAAAAAACACAGTTGACATTGGAATCTTAGGAGAGTAACTGTAGATATAGTTCATCAGACATAGACATGCTTTATCTTTATTTCAAATGCTTTTTGTGAAGTGTGTTATCTTGTAAACAAAATCTTTCGGATAGATTGAAGTTGCTTTGAAATACACTGCTGTTCAAAAGTTTAAGACCAGTAAGATTTTTAATGTTTTTCAAAGAAGTTTCTTATGCTCATCAAGGCTGTATCTATTTGATCAAAAATACAGAAAAAAACTGTAATTTTTTTGTAATATTATTGCAATTTAAAATAACAGTTTTCTATTTTAATATACTTTAAAATATAATTTATTGCTGTGATCAAAGCTGAATTTTCAGCATCATTACCCCAGTCTTCAGTGTTACATGATCCTTCAGAAATCATTCTAATATGCTGATTTATAGTCAAAGTTGGAAACTTAGAATGTCAAAGTTGGAAAGTTGCTGCTTAATTATTTTTTTGGGACCTGTGATACATTTTTTTTCAGAATTCTTTGATAAATAAAAAGTTAAAAAGGACAGTGTTTATTCAAAATAGAAATTGTGTGTTACAATATAAACTACTGTTCAAAAGTTTGGACTTTCTTTCTTTTTTTTCTTTTTTTTTTAAATAGGGGACTATTTTTATGCCCCTTTTTACAAGATGTAAAATAAGTCTCTGATGTCTCTGATGAGTGAATATGTGAAGTTTTAGCTCAAAATACCCCACAGATAATTTTTTATAGCTTGTTAAAATTTCCACTTTTAGGGTATGAGCCAAAATGTGCCATTTTTTGTGTTTGTGCCTTTAAATGCAAATGAGCTGGTGCTCCCGGCCCCCTTTCCAAAGAAGGTGGAACTTCAAGAGCATATGCTCCGACTTACAAATAAACATTCCACTATTAGTACAAGCCTGTTATCTTTGCAGAAATTGTGCTCTGTTTAAACGTCAGTCATCTGATTGTACTGTAACTGTGCATAATAAATTTACGTTTATGAATTACACAGACGGGGAGCATGGCGCAATAAAAATAATGACATAGCTGGTCTCATGGTGCCTTCGCATGCTATCTCAAACTTTACAAGTCCCGCTTGTGATTATGAGCTGAACAAATTTGACTTCACATTGCTTTTATATGCAATTTTTAACTACCACATTCTTGTTTACAGTCATTCTGGTAGCACGTGAAGGCAGCATCAGAGAAAACAGGCAGAGACAATGATGGCTTTAGCAATTAGCCTTACAGAGTGCCAAGAAGCTCTTTCAGAAAGGCAGTTTGGAAAACAAACGCGTGTTACTTACTTTGTCTGGAGCTGACGTTTGCGCACGAAATGTTGGTGTTGATCCCTAAACATTACCAATTTTTTTTCTGGGATGTTTCCTTCGAAAATGAAACTTAACCAAAGTGTCCTCAGATGGAGGGAGTCTATGGAGACTCCTATGTTCATTGGTGCATCCCAAAACACAACACTTGTAATGCGTCTTTGGCGCTGACATTGTAAATCTCCAGCAGCTACAGTTAGAAAACAGTAATGGCGGACTGCTGCTGCTCACTCAGGGCTGTGTGTATGCTAATAGGGCAGAGAGCGTCACAAACGGGCGGGACTTTTTCTCTATGGTGATGTGTACATAGGGAAAATCTGAAACCGCTTGTTTGGAGAGTGTTCATGATTTATTGGTATTATAAAAAAAAATTGTGGGTGGATTTTTAACATTTATAGGCTGGTTGTTTTCACACACTGCGGCCACACAACTGTGTTCAGAGTTCAAACACCTTATAAAAGTGATTTTTCCGTAATAGGTCCCTTTTAAGGAAATTAATACTTTTATTCGGCAAGGATGTATTTAATGGATAAGAAGTGATAGTAAAGACTTATATTATTAGAAAAAAATTATATTTTGAATAAATGCTGTTTTTTTTTAACTATTTATTTATCAAAAATTCAAAGAAAAAAGTATCACAGGTTCCAAAAAATATTAAGCAGCACAACAGTTTCAACACTGCATATTAGTAATAAATCACCATATTAGAATGATTTCTGAAGGATCATGTGACACTGAAGACTGGAGTAATGGCTAATGAAAATTAGTGCTGTGTCACAAAAATAAATTATATTTCAAAGTATATTAATATAGGAAACCTATGTGTATATGTGTATGTATATGTGTGTATGTGTATATGTATGTATGTGTGTAATATATATATATATATATATATATATATATATGTCTATATGTATGTATATATGTGAAATATTATTGCAATTTCTAATATTGGTTTCCTATTTTAATGTACTTCGAAATATTTTTCTGTATTTTTGATCAAATAAATACTGCCTTGATGAACATAAGAGACTCAATTAAAAACATAAATCCTAAACTTTTGAATGACCGTGTATGACATAAAAACAGATTTTATGTGTGCCTTGAGTGTGTTTTTATTGCCACTGTCTCCATTGACAGTCCTTTTAGTTGAGAACTAGGCTGAATCTGTGACCTGAACTGTCAGGGTTTATAGGAAATCAAGATTGATCTAGACCTCTGTGCTGTTTATTGTCCAGTAACCCTCTTCCTGTGCCAAGGATAACCTCTTTTTTTTCCCCCCAAAGTAGATTTCATAATTTTGAAGTTTCTTTTGGTTTTGCATGAAACTGAAATGAATGTTTTTAACAGAGAAAAATAACCGGGCTGTTCCCTGCTCTGTTGGGTTTCACATGAATGCAAACGCATATGAAATATGATTTGTCCGATTATACTCTATAAACTGTTGCCATGTTTGTCCTCATACCCTTCTGCATTCCTGATCTCATTTCCTGTTTCTGATATGGAATGGAGTCTGTGTGGCAATGCTTAAAGCATGGTCCATTTCTGTTTCTTCATGCTGGGTTTTCATTTTGTTTTTGGTGTATAGACCTGTGAACTCACATATTTACAGTGCTGCTTATTAACATCTGGAATATGCCTACTAGATGGGTTGACGTGTTGTTAAGTAGTTATTGCTGTCTGCTTGTGCTCTTTCAGGTTCTGTCAGAGAACAACAGCCACAGCAGACCCAGCAGACTGCACATGGATCACAAGCTCACTGCTGGAATAGGTAAGATGTTAATGTTAATTTATTAACTGAACAGACATATGATGTAATATCCTGAATGTTGTTGGATGTTCATTACGGAGGAACTCTTACAAATTGTCCTAGTTGTACATGTCCAAATAATGTTTTGCCGTTCCATTTCTAATCTCTGTTGTGTGTGATGTTGGTGTGGCTGCTCTCTCTTGATTCTTTAAACCTAATGACCAATTAATTTGGGTCTGAATTGGAACTGAATGTGTAATACTGTCAGTGAGCTTTACTCTGAAACACACTGTTCTAAGATTTTTGCCACACAGCTGACTAATACAGTGCTGACTCTCATATATGCTTGTAATGTCCTTTGTGTGTTTGTAGGCCGTATATACACAAATGCTCATGGTTTGGAGCATATACTTTTGCCTTACTGTGTAATTATTTATAGGAGGATGGCCCAGGTGACATGAAATACTTTTGGATGTCCTGCGGTGTGACATGCTACACTCTACATGTATTTTACTCTATTTCTAATCTTTTATGGGTCATAATAACAATTGATTGTATTTTTGTATTCACTGAAAAAAAATCTTAAAAAATAAAAAAAAAATTAGTCATACTGCAGGACAGTTTAAAAGGTGCTTAAAATGGTGACCAGTTACTGGATCTAAGAAGTGCTCTTTGCTTTATGTATTCATATACACTTAAAAAATGAATATTAATGCTGTCAAACGATTAATCGCATCCAAAATAAAAGTGTACTGCATTTATTTATTATGTATATATAAATACACACACATGCATGCATATATTTCAGAAAAAATGTTATGTTTATATATTAAATATATTTATATATAATATAATTTGATTATAAATATATACATGTAAATACATATTTTCAAAATATATACTGTACGTGTGTATTTATATATACAGTGCTGCTTGAAAGTTTGTGAACCCTTTAGAATTTTCTATGCATAAATATGACCAAAAACATCATCAGATTTTCACACAAGTACTGAAAGTAGACAAAGAGAACCCAATCAAACAAATGAGACAAAAATATTTTCTTTGTCATTTATTTATTCAGGAAAATGATCCAATATTGCATATCTGTGAGTGGTAAAATATGTGAATCTCTTGGAATTAGCAGTTAATTTAAAGGTGAAATTAGAGTTCATCTGTGCTGAGGTGTTTTCAATCAGTGCAATGACTATCAAATGTCAGTACGTGACCTGTTTTATTCAAAGAACAGGGATCTATCAAAGTCTGATCATGTTTGTGGAATCATGTCACGAACAAAGGAGATTATTGAGGACCTTGGAAAAAGAGTTGATGTTGCTCATCAGGCTAGAAAAGGTTACAAAACCATCTCTAAAGAGTTTGGACTCCACAAATCCACAGTCA
>JAFVLL020043934.1:0-40274 GCA_021397915.2 Tor tambroides | reverse complement strand
AAATATTTCGAGAATAAAGTCGAAATACTACGAGAATAAAGTCGAAATGTTTCGAGAATAAAGTCGAAATACTACGAGAATAAAGTCGAAATGTTTCGAGAATAAAGTCGAAATGTTACGAGAATAAAGTCGAAATGTTTCGAGAATAAAGTCGAAATGTTTCGAGATTAAAGTCGAAATGTTTCGAGAATAAAGATTATAGTTATAATATTTTGAGACAGACTAGCCTTTTGCGCATGCAAATGGCCCGGATTGGGAGCACCAGGATATTCCAAAGTCTCAGCTTTCAAATTATGTCAGTTTTATGAAATATAAACAATATGTAGGCTATATTGCAATAATGTGTTTGTCAAGCGGCATGTGAGTCAATCATCTTTCCGATTACAATAACGAACTACGAGACATTATTTTCATTATAAATTAGGCTAAACTGATTTTTTTTTATTTTTAACGTGGTACTAAAACGCCGTCATACCAATGGGATTCGTTGTGGGAGGACTATCTGCTAAAATATGACAAATGGTGACAGTGTTTAGGAAACCTGTTTGGATTGGAAACTGTCATTATATTTGCAATTACAAAACATATCAGCTTTTAAAGAATTCTCATTTAAAGAGTTATCATTTACCAACCCTCGCCATTCCATAAGTCTGTGCACCATATTACAAGTCAACATTAGCCTTCTGATGCTATGTATAGTTTTGTGAGGAACAGACCAAAATTTCAAGTGCTTATTCACCGAAAGTCTCTACCTCTGCCCCTGCTTTTCTTGGAGTGTTCATAATATTCACGTCATTCATGTTTTGAGTCGACTGCAAAATTGTAATTTCATTTAATCCGTTAATCTGGTTCAAACACCGGCATTAATGATTTATCCAACAGTCTGACAAATCTATTTCTCAAGTTTCTCAACTCACTGACTAGATGATCCGGACGCAGCAATTAACAGCTCACTGGATTGGAAAACTGTCTGAGAATAATGACTTTAATTTCGTTTTGTTCATCACACAAAGTTATTGTATAGCTTCAAAAACCTGGGAACATAATACACAAGTCAAGTGGGCTACTTCCATTTTAATTTTATGCTGCTTTTTTGCCCTTTTTAAAGCCTGAAAACTCCCCATTCATTGTTACTGTATGGAAAAGAGTGACAAGTACAACCTTCAAAACTTCTTGTATCATGAAACAAAGATTGTCAAATGGGTTTGAGTAATATAGAAAGGTGAATAAGGACAGAATTTTCGGTTTGGCAAGCTACTGATTTAAGTGTTATGATTATTTATTCAAAACAGTGTGACAGTAGCATTTTTATGCTTTTTGGTTGCGCACGATTGCTTGCTAAGCTTCCATTGCAAGAGTAATATTGTCCACACATTTTTAAAAATTGAGGAATGAGTTGATAATACCTTCTTGCGGCAACTGACATCATGCCATGAATGCTGTCAACTGAGCTTAAACTGTATTTAACCCACAAAAACTCCTTTAAAACGGAAAACATGATGCAAAAGCCCTTCACCGAAGAGCATTTTAGACCGCTCACACCATGTCCGCATGTATTCCAAAACTCAACCAGCAGAGTGCAAAATGTGTGCGCAGCCACAACTATCTGCTGACAGGGTGCCAGATAAGTGGAAAGACTTTTTTTTTTTTTTCCTCCAGGCTGGGATCCTGCCAGTGTGTCCCAGCTATAAGCACTGTGATGAGAGATTCATATTGTCCAGTGCAGAGGAGGGCAGCAAAGGGTGAGCAGCCCTTGCCAGGGAACATTATAAGATTAGTGAGCAGACAGAGCACACCATAGCCTATAAGCCTCCCCATGTCCCCAAACAAAGACAGCCTGGTGCTTTAACTAGCCAATGGAGCAATGAATCTGAGACTGGCTGTCTGCTCACCACTGCAGAGCAACAGCCTTTCAGCTGATGTCCGCAATTAGATGGCCGAGGCAGGCAATCTCCTGCACTGTGACGCAGTGGTAATAGGGCCGGCCCGCTTGGCTGCACTCAATCTCGGCCAAATAAAAAGGCTTCATTGGCACAGATGCCCTGATACAGGAGAAGCACTAAGGAAGAGGTCCTTAAAAAGAAAAAATGAATAGAGAAAAAGGCAGGCTGTCAGGATCACTGCTTTCATGCTCTATTTCAACATTTTTAAATGTACTTCACTAGCATAAGACCAACTCTCAGTGGAAAATAAAAAGCTCAGCAGCCTTTTCAAAAAACAAAACAAGGAAAAAAAGCTACATACACCCCTGCAAGCCAGATATCCTGGGAGCTGTAGTGAGAAAAATGCCTGAGCAGCATTCCAGCTTCGTGACAGCTAACAGTGAATAAACCATGAAATACTAAGAAGAACGAACAGCTTTCAGGCTCTTACTGCTATTACCTCCAATGAAACTGATAGACATACTTGACAGGCCGATTAATTGGCTGATATTGTTATTAATAAAAAATGTTAGCTCTCTCATATGTTAAAACTGACAGCAAATGTGGATAACAAATATTTTTGCAGCGGAATTTTGAGAAAATACTGTGGAAAATAAGTGTTAATTAATGCAATGTTTAAAACAGTTGTCAACCACAGGTTGTCAGCTCAAAAGGAGTGGGAAAAAGCACAATAAAAGTGGATACACCCACTATAGCCACTAATTTTGTGTGATGAACAGACCCAAATTTAAGTCATTGTTCACAGGGGTGGAAATTATTAGTGACTTAAATGGTGTTATTTTTGGAACATGCTCACTATATACTGACATTGTATGGAAGATACAGTAATATTATGAACATTTTTAGAAAACAAATCATGTTCCATGAAAATAGCATATACATAATAGAGGTGTAACAGTACACCTATTTTTATAGAAATATTTCGGTATGGGTCTTTTCATTATACAGTGTTGTTTTAACCACTTCTCTGTGTGCAAAATGTAAATTCAAACTGAGTTTCTACTCTCCTAGTATGGGACATTATCATTTTTATATTTTAAAATGTAATTTATTTCTGTGATGGCAATGCTGAATTTTCAGCAGCCATCACTCTCAGTCGTCAGTGTCACATGATCCTTAAGAAATTATTCAAACATGCTCATTTGGTGCTCAAGAAACATTTGAGTGTGTATGTGTGTGTGTGTGTGTGTGTGTGTGTGTGTGTGTGTGTGTGTGTGTGTGCAACTACATGAGTGACGCTGTTTTTCTCTTCCACTGGCTCATTGATTCATGTATCTTTGTACAGCAACCAGAGTGTTTACACACACACAAGTTTCTATACGTGCGCATTGGAGTGTGTGTGTGTATCATAAGAAATGAGCTGAAACTTTATATAAAAAAGCACTCTAGCATTAAAGTGCTCCCTTCCCCTCTGATTGCAGCAGAAAAAAATGCTGCTTAATTATTAATGAGTTCTTGTGCTTGTGTCAGCTTTTCGTTAATTATTTAAATTAATCTCATTAACGAAAGGCCAGGTTTCAGGAGCATTTAATTAAATGATGAATTGCTTCCCAGATGTCGATGTGCTTGTTAAATAATGTGCTCAGGCTGGACCCAAAGCTGTCAGAAAGATTCAACCCAAAACAGCACACAAGGACCATCATTGTGCACATTAGTGCCATTGTTCTCCACAACTTAATGGAGTTTTTAAGATCGCCAGGAGAATTGTCAAATAATCTCTGTGTTTATTAATCAATGACTCTGCATGACTGTAAAAGTCTGCTCAAACCCGCAGCTTTGTTTTGACAGCTTGTACTGATTCAAACATGATTGGATACAATTTAGTCTCATCAAACTCAACGTCAGTACTGGAATACCTAACATTTGTATTAAAACACAAGATCTGGAAGGATCCTGAAGAAAACTTAACAGCTATGCATTTACAGTGGAAGTCTATGGGACAACTTACAACGGCTGTTTTACAGACTTGCACTGTATGCTGTCAATGCAATTTTTTGTTTGTTTCTTTCTTTCTCAAACTGAGGGACAAGCCACAATTATTTTACCATTATTCAAAAGTTTAGGGTTGGATTTTTTTTTATGTGTTTTAAAGTCCCTTATGCTCAACAAGGCTGCATTTATCTGATCAAAAATACAGTAAAAACAGTCATATTATTACAATTAAAAAAACGTTTTCTATGTGAATATATTTTAAAATGTAATTTATTTCTGTGATGGCAATGCTGAATTTTCAGCAGCCATCACTCCAGTCGTCAGTGTCACATGATCCTTAAGAAATTATTCAAACATGCTCATTTGGTGCTCAAGAAACATTTCATTGTATTATCAATGTTGAAAAGTTGTGCTACTTAATATGTTGGTGGAACCCATGATACATTTTTTTTCAGGATACAGAAAAAACATTCAAAAAACTGCATTCATTTGGAAAAAAAAATTATAGGCCTATATATAAAAGTCTTTAGTGTCACTTTAGTGTAATAAATTAAGTGCTTGCTTGCTAAATGAAGAAAAAAATACTGACCCCAAACCTTTGAACGGTAGTGTATTTCTGTAATTATAGAGCTCAATTTGTGTTTAACCATCCTTTTCAAACCCCGATACCCAAACTTGAAATATCTATTGATGTGTATCTTCTACACATGGTCAGAACAAGTGAATTAAGACTGCTAACTCAAGTGAGATGCAAGTCGGTTTACAGTGTAAAAGACAAGCAACAGGTGTAAATAACCAATAACCATCAGGAACATGAGAATTTTGTAACGAGTTTAAAGAGAAAAACCTATAACAAGCCTTTTCACGTCAGCAAAATGCCAGACTTCAGTTCATATCTTCGTTTCAGTTGCTGTTTGTTTTGACGTTAAAGACAAGGTGCTTGTTTTGCTATAAAGCAAGACCTACTTCTTTTCACAGTACAGAAGATTCATAAATATTACTGCGTCGGTTTAACAGCTTACAACAGACTCTGTACTGTCTGTTGTTAGTGGTTATTTGCTGATTACACTTAAATCGGGAGGTGTAAATATGTGAACGTGAAGCCGTGCTTTCTGTTCTCCGCTCTCTGCCTCGTCCCCTCTTCCTCTCTCTCTGTAGGTGTGTGTGTGTGTGTGAGTGTGTGTAACCTGAGTCCTCTCTCTCTGTCTGTGGTCTCTGCTCTGGGGCTCTGGGGCACAGACTGCACCAGAGGAAAAGGCTGCAGCTACACCCCCCTTTTCATTTTACTCCTCTGCTATTTTCCTCCAGAACCAAAAGCATTGATCCCCTAAGTCACAAAATACCCCCCCCCCCTCCACCCCCCTCCACCCACACCTCAATCTCCCTCTTCCTCTCCTTCCATTACCCCAAACACCCCCAGATCAGTATCTGTCCTCATCTGGATTATGGACGCCTGTCTGTCTTTTCCAGAACGCTCATGCACGCGTATGAAAAGCACAAGCACGAGATGTTGCAACACATCTGCAGGACTGTTTTAATCATCAATCGAATGTTATTGAAATAATATTTTAAAGAAGCTTTTTTCCACAAAACAAAATTATCCGACTGTCTCGTAACACAAACGCACTGAAAAAAGGCCGAAATGGTTTCAGCGGTGTGTGTGTGCTGTACTGTCTCTATGTGTGTGTATGTGACTCGTGGTGGCCATATGGCTACTGTGCTCGACACTTCAGCTCACATCTGTTGTGTATTAAAGACCTAATGCTGCTCAGTACACACCTGGGTGGCCTTTCCGCACACACTCATTCATGCACACAAACACTCTCACACTTCAAATCGCACGATCAAACTTTTCAATTATCACGTAGTATAGACCAGTGTTACTCAAACTTTTTTTTTTTTTGCCTTAGATACCAGGATAAGACAGTAAAACTAAACCAGAAATGTGTTCCTCAACTGATTCTTTACTGGAAATCATTCAGCGTTATGATTCATTTTACTTAAATGGACCATTATTTACTTTTTTTGGGAGGGGGGGGCAATTTTGGAGAAACATTCTCGAGAAACAAATTCAACGCCAGTATGTGAATACCTAAGATGTGTATAGAAACATATAAACACACATACAAAGACTGTCCCTGTCAGTTTCTGTCAATGCAATTTTTGGTTCTTCCTCAAACTGAGGGACAAGACATGTTTGAAAGATTGGTGTAAGATTTTTTTTAAAAAGAAGTCTCTTTTGCATTTATTTGATCAAAAACACAGTAAAAACAGCAATATTGTGAAACATTATTACAATTTTAAATAACTTAAAAAAAATTTAAATGTACTTTACTCCTGTGATGGCAAAGCTGAATTTTCAGCAGCTATCAGTCTTCAATGTCACATGATTCTTCAGAAATCATTATAATATCCTGATTTGATGGTCAGAAAACTTCTCTTGTTATTATCAATGTTGAAAACATTGCTTTTGTTGAAACATGATACATTTTTTCATGATTCTTTGATAAACAGAAAGTTCACTTTTGGAGACACCTTTTTCATCCAATCGAGTAATGTATAATAAAATATAATAATATAATTGATGCTACAGTTAGTTCTGGTCCTTCAGTTTGATTGGTCAAGTGACATTCCAAGAGTGCTGATATACAGTAAATATTTAGAATAATTCCTTATTTTTCGATGTGGATGTAAGCTATTTCCTGCGAATGAGACTTTGAATTCATTAGCCGCTATATGTAAATAACTAGAAGAATGACAGTGCAGTCAATGGTAAAACGATACAAACCCGTGTGTTTATCATTACAGAAGCCTTGCACATTCAATTTACAAATCATCACGCCTGCACTTTCATTAAAAATAAAGTGGATAGGTTTAACAAAGCAAAATCAATATCTTCCCAAGTACCTCCTGGGATCTGCACACCCCTGATTGAGAATCACTGGTACAACGAGTCAGCTGGATGGGATTTTACCCACACATATCCAAATATACAACACATACACACTCTTCAAATGATACTACACAATACACTGGCCAATTCTGAATTTTCTGAATTAGTGGAGTGATGAATTCAGTACACAGACAATGAAAGAGAAGAAGATAATCTTAAAGCTGTAATGTTGTGAAACACATCTGAATAGTGTGTGTTGTAGTTCACTTACGCTCTGTTCATTCAGCTCCTGTGTATTCTCCATCAGTTGAACTTCCACTCCCCTCGACTACAGTCCAGACACCTGCAAATGAAGGATGCTTTAAAATCGCCATAAACACAATAGAATTCATAGGCATCCCTCTCTTGTTTCTGTCTCTCTCTCTCCCTTTGTGTCTGTGGGTATATGCGTGTAGGAGGGGAAGGAAGATGTCTGGTAACTTCACTGTATCATAGCCAGCTAGGCTGAAGTAAATATCATTTACAGAAGTAAACATTAAAAAATGGGTTGAGAGAAATGTAATCAATGTAACACACACACACACACACACACACAAAAAGCCAAGCTGTCCAGGTCACGGTGATGCTAGCATGGCAGTAGTCACTAAAAACATCTATGATTTTGAGTCCCTCGTTGAAGCCCCTTCCACCCCATCCCAGCCTCCATCTTTATCTTTCTCTCTTCCCATCCTTCCCCTGTCATTTAAAAGCTTGAAACTTCTGTAAATTGCTTTGAAACCTCCTGAGGCTTCAGTAATGAAAAGCACTTTTATTCAAAAACTCTTTGTAAGACCTTGAAAGCCTCAGGATGAGAAGAATGGGTTTATTTTCTGTCCTGCTGCAGGTACCTGTGGTTTACAAACCTGTCTGCAATTTGCTGTATTTTTAACATCAAATTTGTTTGCATATCTCCAGAACAAAAAACTGTAAATAAATTAATTAATAAATTAACATTGAAATTAACTGGCTATATTGGATTAAAAAATTATTAATCACTAAATGAATTTTACTATGCAATTTTAAAGCTAGGAATAGCTAGTGGAGCAAATCCTCCTTATGGAAATGCACAAAGAAAAGATTCATAAATTGACCAAATAAAATCTTGAATTATAATCTAGAAATGCTATTTTTGTTTAGCATGAAAGGAGACCAGTGTTCTAATGCTGAAAGTATATGTTTTTTTAACGACCAAAGCAAAACTGCTTTTTAACTTGACAGCCTGTGATCAGCATGCATTCTTGTTGTATGCAACTCGAAATGGACAAATTTATGTGAATTGAAGATTTCTGTCAAATCATTAGACAAACACCTGTTTCTTTCTTCATTGAAATAATTTTTGACTTTGCTCAAAAACCTGAAGGGTCCGTTTGAATGGTCATGATGCTTCTGTTCGAGAATTTGCTTTAGTTTATGGTAGCCTATATCCATTACAATGACCTATACTAAGAACAATGGATGTAAATGGGAAGTCCCCACAAGCATATGCACTGCATACAAGCTTGTGTGTGTGTGTGTGTGTGTGTGTGTGTGTGTAAATGGAAGGGAGAGAAAGAGAGTTGAAGGGCACAGTTTGAAGAGCAGATCATTTGAATTTTTCATTTGCTTGGTGAAGCTGTGTTCTGAAATTCTAGCCTTTAATGCTCAGGCGGGGGAATGAGCTGAGCAGCATTGATTTTTACTGTTATCACTCAGTGCCCTCTGAGCCTACTGTCCTCTCTCCCTCTCTCTCTCTCTCACACACACACACACACAAACTGTTCTATATCCTGACGCGCGCGCGCGCACACACACACACACGCGCGCACACACACACACAATGAACAGACGGACAGCCAGCAGAAGACACATTACACTAACCATGTAACTGAACCACTGAGCTGAAATTTATGTCCCTTCTGTCAACACACACATTTTCAAATCAAAAGCCACTGATATGCAACAACCGTCCCAGACCAAAACATTTGATTAAGTCAAACATGGAAAACAATATACAAGGAAATATTCTGGGGATAGTAAACGGTCCAATTAGAGAAGATCATTCCGTCTCAAAATAACAAAGCGCGTTTACTGCCATTGTCAAGAAAGCACGCGGAGCTTTTAGTGGCGCGGCATTCTGCGCGCGATTCGACAGAGCCGCGGCACGAGCGCAACGCACAGGAAAGCCAAATACGCAAAAGCTTTCGTTTTCCTCCCTTTAAATCATCAGCGCTCACTCCATTGTCAAAACACACCGCCTATTAATAAACAAGCTGGACCGGGAACAAATGGTTTTCAACTGAGCAAAAGAGTTTGTCTAAAGGGATTTTTTAAATTAATGCATAAGATTCATTATTATTATAACAGATTTCACTATTTTATTTATACAGACAGGCCTCAGGTTTAATGTCATTGCCTAAATGTTTTCTCCTCCACCACGTGAGAAACTTCTATCTTCCAAAAGGTTCCAGTAAGAAGAGCCTTTTAATTCTTCAGAAAACCAGTCTGTGCATGATAGGTTTTCTTTTCCAAAAAACCACAGCTCAACTCAGGAACTGTACGTAGTGAAAAATGTTTTTGATACTTTAGATGCCACGAATAACCATTCAAGAACCTTAATTTTCAAGAGTGTAGGCCTACTTTCCTGACAAAACGTATGCATTATTATTGTATTTATTTTACTGTTGAGGCTACTGGATTTATTACATAGTTAGGCTAGTTGTAGTCGTTAACTGTTGTGAAATATAAAATGGCATCCAAGTGCACAGATCTTGAAAAGACATTTTTAACATTCAGGGTGTGATGTTACATCCAAACCACCATGGGTGGTTACCTTTGACCCTTACCCATAATTCTACATGACTACCCTCTTGTCATTATGTTTTTTTTTTTTTAAATTAGGCTAATGACAACATACATTCAATATGGCTGACAAAATCAGTAATGCACCAAGACCTATTTACAGTTGTGTAACTCTCAAAATAACATTCAGGATTGATTTTCTTGTTTTTAAGAAAAAACACTGAGGGTTTTTTTTTTTTTTTTTTTTTTTGCAATTTAATTATTCATCCACTAAAGAGAACTGTATGTGATCAAAACAAAGGCTATCAGACCTATTAGATTTCATCTAGAGACTCTACAATCTACTTTAAAAAAAAAAAAAAAAAAAAAAAAAAACGCTTAAAATGATGTCCCAGTATTCAGTCCAAAACTGTGCCTCGTAAATCCGTCAAGCAAAGTGTCCTACAATCTTTAAAAATAGATGTAAAACAGTCTCGAGTTTTTCCCAAAAATTTGAGGCCTGGAGATGGCCAAAGAGGAGGTCACTGATGTTCTCTTATGTAACTGTTGGCTAGTACACTCCATCTTATTACCAGCCACCAGAGCGACCTGTGTGTTGTGAATTATTTCGTGTTAAGAGAGTAATCTAATCCGGTCTCCTTCTCCGGTATCGGCTCGAGCTGCTATCGACAGCGCGAGAAAGCGACCAATGGCCAACGTGCAGTGAAGCGGCTTCAGTGTCGGGATGATATTCCCGTTTCCTCCGTATCAAAAACAAACACAAACTCCACGTGCATGGGAAAACGGACATGGACGCGCGATTCAAACGGATACGGGAATCACCCAACAAACTCAGAACCACTAGGCTATTCAGTAGGCTTTCAATGAAAAAAAAAGTTACAATAAATAAACCTACTGTAAGTCTACTGTTCAAAAGATCACTTGAATATGTGTGAATATAATCACTGCACTTCGTCCATAAAGTACAATAATATCAAGTGATAAGAAAAAATACAGCCAAAAATGGTGCGCTTCTGTAACTCAGTTTGAAACAGATTAATGTAAATCCCTGTAATCGAGAATAGTGAACGTTATAGTGTGCTAAAACTGTAAAAGGCATCACTGTCCTAATATTCTCCCCAACTATTTAACTTTGTCATTTCTCGAGTTTTTAACGTTTAAAATCGATTTTCTTGATCATCTTAATCAAAAAAAAAAAAAAAAAAAAAAAAAGGGGGGAAGGGGGGGGGGGCAAAAAGTACAATGAAAAGTTGTCACTTTTGAGCCACTTTGACTATTTAATCATTTTCAGGCAGCAGTTTTCATTTCGTATGTTGACATTTTAAAGTGATAATTGGTACAAAAAAAAAGAGAGCTTTATAGGTAGTCTAATGTGGAATGCAGAAATTACTGTCTGAGCTATAACTTCAAATTTAGTTCACCTTTTATGTGGACCAATTTTCTCAGACGTTTAAATCACGTGAAAGTATCAGGCGTGAGCAGGTGCTCCAACAAACTGCTCTTACGCTTGTAAACTGCTACATAAAATATTCAGCAAAACTTTTTAAACTATTCTAAGAAAAACCCCGCTATTTTATGGCTTTTTAACAATGGGTACTTACTCTTATGAGTTGTGCGTTGCTACGATTTCCAAACTCTCCAGAAGGTCCGTTCGCATTCACTCTGTTGACATGCTCATCCAAAAATATTCAAGTGGTCGAGCTGCGTGAAGCGCGAGGAACAACTCGCGCCAGTCAGTGCAAGCGCTGTCAGTGAAGCTCGCGGGGAAGTCCTCCCTAAGTTCATGAGAGCTGCACCGGCCGCACCGGAGCGAAACGCTCCAACCGACAGATCACCACTATAACCCAAACTCCGAGGAGCGCTGACTTGCACTAGCCGTGTTTTCCCCTTTAATTTACGCTCCTGGAGTTAACGTGAGCACACGCGCACGCCGTGGTCTACTTCATTGTTAGTTCTCTTGCTAGCGGCGGGTAGAGCGCTCATTGATGCGCATGCGCGCAGCTGCCATGCGGGGTGCTGCTGTTGGCTCGCACCCAAGCCAGTAATGGGGCACAGCACAAGGGCCAGGATGAGGCTCTTATTAATAGTTTCGTCGAGTGGTCAGCTTCAGATTTATTTACCATACCACACAACAACCAAGTCAAACCCTTGTCTTGGGATCAGATTCACTCTCGTATTGGACTTTACTTCATAGAAAAGGCTCCTCATTAACATTTATCAACACTTGGAAATTTAGCCAAACCACTAGTATCAAGGTTTATTCAGTCAAATATTTAAAACATGTCCTAACATGAGGGTGAAAAAAGTTATGGTGAAATTCAGCCAGCTGTAGCCTAAGTAAGAAACAGAAAAACGTCACAAGTTGCATGGAAGATATTGATGCTTGTTTGGTTGTAGTTTACTGACTTTGAGAACTTGCACTGCAAATGCCCACCCTTAGCCACAAATTGGCCTGGAAAAAAATATTTACATAATGGCCAGGTAGTCTCTGCGGATGTTGTGCAGAAAAAAATAGCAAAAAAATATTTAGAGTCTAAGTATAGGTTTTAGAGCAATACACATCAGGGAGTGAAGAGACTGTGGGCAAGTTTTTTACATCTGACCTCTAAATCTGTAGATTGCATCAAAGAAATGCAATGAGCGAGGAAGAAAGACTAAAAGAGTGCAACAGAAAGCAATAAAGCTCCTCTATGAAGTAAATCGCTGCTTGAATGTGCTCAGCTATTACTGCTATATTAGCCAGACTCCTCCCTCAAGCACTGAAAAATGATGCTCCTGAGGGCCACGTTGGGCCGCGTTTGACTGACACACTGTTACAGAAAGAAAACAAGAATTTCATGCTGTTGAGTGGAATGTAACTAGCAGGGGGCTGCTGTTGATCTGCAGGCTTAACTCCACATGCTGCATGAGAATTTGGCTCCATAAACATCAGGAAAGAAACAACATTTCCCCACTCTCTCAAAACACGAGGGAGACGAGCACACACCTCTGCTCATGTCATTTTAACAGAGCTTTGTATTTAAGCGCAGTTTAGTGGAATCAAAAGTCCGTTCAAAGGAACTGGATGATTGATAGCTACTAATTAAAAGAACAAAATTAAATCAGTACAAAGGTCTTTAAGAGCAAGTGAAGGCAGGCCATACTTTTTGGAGCGGGGGGCTAGCATGCGCTCAGCGGGGTCTTATTTATAGACCTGTGCAAAACTTTTGGCTGCACACTGCACTGTGCTGACGCGGTAGAACCAGAAGATGCCTGTCAAACAAAGAATAAAAATACACCGAGAGGGGCGCGAATGGGGTTGCATCTGGCATGCTGGCGTGAAGACGCACGGTTTATGCCCCCCTCCCCCACAGCGCACATAGGCCCATGTTGCCCAGATATTGCACAATAAGTGCATGAAAAACAATAAGTGCAGCGTGAAATCTTTATCTGCGTTCTCACATTGTTTTTTTTTATAGCGATTTAAGAAGTACTGTATACACACAAATGAAAATTCTGTCATTATTTACTCACCCACATGTCATGCAAACTCTTATGGCTTTGTCGTGTTTTGAATGTGTTTTGAACAATGTTTCAGCTGTTCTTCAAAGAAAATTAATCCATACTGCTCAATTGGTATACTCAAAGTATAAAGGCCTGTTCATACTAAGGTTGATAATGATAAAGAACACTTTTCTCAACAATTTTTTTTTAGCTGATGAATGATAGAAACATTGCAGCCAATCAGAACAATGGCGAGCAAAAATTTTTGTGTTCCACAGAAGAAGCCAAGCACTCAAGTTTGGAAGAACATGAAGATGAGTAAATGAAGACCAGATTTTCATGTTTCTAATGTTAATGTCTAAATAGTTAATGAACTAAAATTTATGCCAAGCTGTAGCACAGAGAGCAGCAGGTGAACATTTATTGAAGTCTCCGTGGTGACAGTGATTAACTTTGTATAATTAAATATGAGTGTTTATCATCTCTAAAGGCTTGTTGGTGCTCTGCAAACATGCTGTCCGAGTCTCATTTGTAAAGCACCAGTGTCTGTTATTCGAGTGTAATTGATGTACTGTAGCTTGACCGTGCAGTAGTTCTCCTCTGCATTTTCAACAGTGATTCATGCATCAACAGCAGACTGTAATGAAAAGACATTATTTAATAGATTTCATTAGTATTTCAAGTGCTGTAACCGTACTCTTGATAAGTGCTGAGAAGGGAGGCAGGGGAGGACTGTGGTCACTGAGCCCCAGAGACAGGCTCCTTAAGCAGGCTAATGAACTCAGCCTGGCCGTGTGGGCTCTGATGGTTCCAGCAGCTGCCTGCTCGGGGAACAAAGGAAATATTTAACACCTCATAAATTCTGCTAATACCTGAAGAAAGGAGCCCAGAAAATACGCTCACGATCCGAAGCACTTACAGAGTGAATTCAGTGAGTCAGAAACAATCAGCAGAGGCAGAGAGAGCAGAGGAGAGTGTGACAGAAATACTTCTGACATGTTTGTTATTTTAGAATTGTCGCTGATGTAGACGTCTTGGTATCAGGTTCCATGTGTCTTTGCATGCAAGAGAGAGAGTGAAGCTGCCTCTGGAAATTGTTCACGACATTTCCTCATACAATACAATGCATATGTTTCCGTTTGACTCATTTATTGTAAGTGTCAGTTTGAAAATAAGCCGACATGTCTATGTAGATGTGGGAGAGTGTGTATTTATGTGTTTGTGTACTCTCTGACTTCTGTTTTTTGCAGAGACTGGATACTCTGGGTCTAATCATAAATATTTGGAACTAACAGAGCAGAGTTTTATTTGCCAGGCTTTAAATCCCACTGAAGCACTTCATCCTTCATTAAGAAGGCAGCAAACAAATAACACACAGACAAACAATCTTTTTTTTTATCAAATTTGGTATCATCGACTAAAAGGGCAAAGGTCAAATCACTTAAAGACTTTCACCATCCTCCCTAAACTAACAGAAATGTGGAAATAAAATCTGTGCCGGCAATTAAACCAATTTTTATTTGTGCCTATGCGCTGTCTGGAGGTCACAGCGGCGATGCATGATCTACAGTTGCACATAATCTGAGTTTAGAGGGCACATCATATCCAGACAGCTAGACAGAGAGAGAGAGACATAGGGGAAGGAGAGCGACAGAGAGGAATTGTGTCTGTGTGTCTGTGTCTGTGTGCGTGTGTGTCCTGTCCAGCACCATTGTTATTTCATTAGGGTGTAGGATTACTTCCATTAACTCAGCATGTCGGCTGGACCTAAAGAACCTCTCTCTCTCTCTCTCTCATGGACACATGGACTTTCCATTAAAGTATCACAAGGCAAGCTTAGTGCTAAATGAATAAAGAGCTTGACATGTACCTTAAAGATGCAGCAGAGCTCCGGACCCCCCCCAAAAAAAAAAAAAATGACAAGGGAGCCATTGGCTTCTAAAGTAAAACATTTACAAGCCAATTGACTTTTATTTGCCAAATTTACATTCTCAAGCTGGTTGTTCAGAATATGGTTCCAACATGACAATCACCTTACAGTCTTATTCCTAAACAAAGATTACATTACAGCTGTTTCAACTTTATAACTGGATTCACTCTGCTAAACCAAAATGTAAAAACAGTGAATGTTTTTTAGAATGTACCACTATATTTATATTCACATTACAGGTGAAAAGTTTGGAATAATTACTTTTGAAAGTCATCTCTTATGCTCGCCAAGGCTGCATTTATTTGATCAAAAATACAAAAAATACAGCAATATTGTGAAATATTACAATTTAAAATAACTTTTCTATTTTAATTGCTGTTTTTACTATCTTTTGATCAAATAAATGCAGCTTTAGTGAGCATAAGAGACATATTTCAAAAACATTTAAAAATTCCTAAACATTCCAAACTTTTGACTGATTGTATACTCACTGAGCAAGTCATCTGTTTGCCAATCGGACATCATAGCTTGCGCTGTGTTCATTGCAACATGCAAGAAACACTGGTGTGCACTCTAACATGATATCTGACAAAACCACATATGCACACACAAATATTGCACAAATC
This sequence comes from Tor tambroides, assembly GCA_021397915.2. Classification (NCBI taxonomy): domain Eukaryota; kingdom Metazoa; phylum Chordata; class Actinopteri; order Cypriniformes; family Cyprinidae; genus Tor; species Tor tambroides. The sequence goes on along the minus strand of JAFVLL020043934.1, from coordinate 24,650 downwards.
TAGTCACAACTGTTTATTCTTTGTCGCTTTTGCGACCATTTTAGTTGCAGTGTGGAGCCAATGTGGTCTTTTCAGCAGGAAATTTTCTTGGTTTAGAGTCAGACTGTGACTCAATGAGTAGTCAATAATGTACTGTATAATAAGGTGAATTAGTAACATACCTCCATGGCTCAGCAGCACTCCAAATCATTCCTTCATGCCAGACTGGATCCTGACTGGTCATCTGCGACTGGAAGAAACCCTCAGACACTGGAATTACACTGGCAATTTATATGTCTCTGGAAAGGTAGCAGAAAGGTTATATACTAGAGAATGATGTCTTCATAAAGCATTAGTATGTTTGTGTAGGTGGAGAAGAAATTATCGGACATAACCAACATCTGTATACTGGCATTTTAATGACTGCTAGAATATGAATGCACTCCACTATGTTAGTCTGGTGAACTGAACAAAACCACATCTTTGGCTGCCAATAGAGCTTGTGTCTGACTACTGACTTATTCTCTGGTGACTGAAGTCAGCATGTGCGTGTCCTCACAGTATATACAAATTAGTGGGCTACCACAATTTAAAGTTTATGAGTAGTCATGGTGAAGAGCTAAAAAACTGAAAGTGAATTAGATGATTTGTTAACCAATGAGTCATGATCAGACAGTGAACCCATCTTACCCGCAACCCCCAAAATGATGTGGATACAGTGGAATGCATGCAACTCCCAGCATGCTTTGAGACTGCGGCCCTGGCTTCAACATCCTGGCAACAATGACCATCTCTAAGGATAATATGCGACTTGCTGATCTCAAACTCTGCCTCTTTCCGGAATCCCTGATAGAACTTACAAACACATACAATGCTCTTCTGTCCAAGATCTGTGAGTAAAAGCATGCACAATGTTTTCATTGCTAATGAGCGCATGAGGGGAAATAAACACTGAGGGTTATATTAGCAGAGAGATGATCAGAAAATAACTGCATGAAAGAGTGAGAAAACAGAGCAATTCACATGTTTCTATTTTCCATTAGCGGCACATTCCTTCAACATGCCTTAATAATCCAACTAATTAGCCTTCCGAGTTTTAATTATAGACTTCCAGCACGAATATCAACAGAAATGTTTTCATTTTGATTCTAGGTGTGGTATATCTCCACTGTTAATGACCTCATGTTTGAAAGGTCCCCAATTACTCTCAACTTCAGAGTTCAGTGCTGGCAGTGACAGAAAACAGGTCTGCCCGACCAGCTCAGGAAAAATAAATAAATAAATAGACATTTCATACCAATGACCTGCACCTGCAAATATGACCGTAAAAATTTTGTGAAATGTCACTGTGAAATTAAATTGACAATTACGAGCCCGGCGAGAGTCTTGAGACACCAAATTAAGACAAAGCCAGAGCCCTCAATAAATCAGTCTGACTAAAACGTACAAGGACACTGATTGCACAAATTTTGGATTCAGCTTTATATCACGATCAGCTTTTGTATGTCTTACTGGCTTTTTAGCTGCACAAGGTGGGAAACGGAATCACGATTATATATAACATTAAGTATAAACAGCATTAAATTGTGCTCTGATTAATCAACACAGCAAAACTATTTTTTTAAGTTAATCAAAACTTTCAAAAGACTTCTCCAGATGTTTCATGTTCACTCACTCTCTTGACAAGGGGTTAATACAACTCACCTTTCCCATTTTACACTTTTTTTTTTACAAGGCAGTCAAACTTGTCCAAAATGAAAGTAACTTGGCTCTTCTTCAGAATTACCCTGACACGAACTGGAACTTTACATACTTTTTATAGTCAGGACAGCCTAGAGGGACATTGTGCAATTTCTCTTTTTGGTGGTGGTCGGCTTTACAGAGATGAGGGAGTACAGAGATGATAGGAAATTATGGGGTGACAGTCAAATTGGGATTAATACACAAAACAAGCCAGAATCAAACTCATGACTCCCACTCCTAGAACACGGATCTGACTTTGGCGAGATCTTTGAGGCACTTTAAACCATATCAGATTATGTACATTTATTGAGCATGCATTGGAAATGCCTCTCAAATATCACTTTCTAATTATACCTCCTCAACTCAGGCCCACAAAATAATGTGATAGGATCCTAATATGTAACTTGCATGAATTATTACTAAATCTGAAATAACATCATTGCATTAGAACAATTACCAGTTCCTTTTATATTTTTGGTGGTCCTTCTATGCACAAAGACACATTTGAAATAATCATTTGATCTTTGGTATAATCTTTTTTTTTTTAGTTTGTACACGTGGCTCTTGGATATCCTTTCTTGCACCACAAAAATGTAAAGTAATTTGAAGTTGTGAATGATTCATTGTTTAACATGTTTTTGACCTTGTAATTAAAATATCAAAAGGTGAAACTGACTGGTGATGTATACTGAACTTCAATCCTGCTCCTTTCTCACAATGGACTGCAAGTTCACACTCACATCTGCCTCCATTCAATCAACGACCGATGGATTGAACCAAGTCCTCACCAAACATTTTTTTCTTTTTCGATAATCTGTTTTACTCAGCTGTACGTCACAATACAGAAAAAATATCTGTTGCTACTTCAGGGACATGCAACTTTCATTTACAATGATCAAAACTACATGTTTTCTTTCATTTTTGAAAGTTCCAAAGCATCAAATTACGCAAAATGCACAGAATGAATTTGTTCTGAGCTGTGAGGAACCACTGTATACTGATGAGCACACAGCTGTGTTGTTGGAAACTAATTAGGATCACTGGTTATGTCTTTGTTTAATAATGGGTGCTGTCTAACAGAACCATCTTCAGAGATCTGTAACTCTCTTTGACCGACCCATTGTTTAACTAGTCACCGTCTACCAACCAACCCTGCTGGACTCTGACACCTGAATTCATTTCCTGTGTTTCATGTGTGTGGGTGTGTTTGTGTGGAGGATATCAACCCTTTAATTTACGATGACATTAAGATTTAAACAAAGGGAAGGTTTTACTGGGAGGGTTGGAATCTGCTAATTTACCATTTCAAATGCAAAAACCCATACTGCCCTCTCCCTGACTTGCACACATATATCTAAACACGCATACATACACAAAACCAATCCCCCCAGCATTGGCGTCAGCATTGACACACAAACCAGAAAGGGAGTCACTCTGTCATCAGAGGATGCAGAGGAGCAGACTGCTGGACAAACACTTTTGTGGTACACTGACCACTGATTTGATTGATAACCTTAACTACAAACTAGTGATGTCCGATTGTTATTTTGAAACAGTTTTGTATGTCGCTTGACTGTAAAGAAAAATTTGGATAAATAACTTTAGATGGGAACTAATAAAAATTGTGATAAAAGCATTATTTAACTTTAATGTATTTTACCACCAAAAAGCCATGAAATGCAGCATGAACCTCACCAAAAATAGACCATGTAATCATATTTTCCTTCAAAATACCATTGCTTATACAGTTGTTATTCATAAAAACTTATTCATCACAAAAATAACAAAAATTACAGTAAAAGCAAGAACTGTAGTGACTTTTTCGTATTTTGGTGGAAATTATGGCTGCCATGGACATTTAAGTGGGCGACTCCAGAGAACAGAATGAGTGTTGACGTAATAAATTAGTGAATCATATTTTGAACCAGTTGAGTTCACTGAAATAAACAGTCTGAACAAACCAATTCACTAGAATACATTTTACTTCCTTAGGTTACAACAAATGGATTATCAATTATAGCCAAATGCTTGTAATAACTTAACAATACTGTGGTAAATGAGTTAGTGCAAAATCTGTTTGAAAACCATCATAATTTTTGTAATGTTTGGTCCCTTTATGTTCATATGGTAACAAAACAGATTCCTTAAAAATGATTACTTGAGTACTTGAGTAAGTAAGGGTGGTTTAACCACACTTACACAAGCCATTTTAGCTTGACATAAAAAAGAGCTAATTGTGATCCAAAGGCCACTGTGATGGTCAAGTGTGCTAATAATGACAGAGTTGGCTGTTTTAACCCCAGTGAGGCAGTCGATGCACAGGCTCGTATTTCAAATAATGCCCTCGCTTCTTTAACAAGGCTGGAACTGAACAAGTGTGACCTGAACCTGGCTGACAAGGACCAGTCCATATCCTTGATTCAAGGGGTCAAGGCTTATGCTATCAAGGGAGTGCTAATGATTTTTTCATTAGCTAATAGAAGCTCCGGTTTCTTTTATGCCTGTGTGTTTGTGAGTCAGAATTTAAAAAAAAACTGTACATTTTATTATCATTACATTTTATGAAGATTATTATGTCCTGCAGCAAGTGGTATGTCTAAGACTTAAACTTAAAGGTTTAGTTCATCCGAACATGAAAATTCTGTCATCATTTATTAACCTTCATGTCATTACAAATCTTGTATGCAGTGTTGGGAAGGTTACTTTGGAAATCTAATAGCTTACAGATTACAAGTTGCCTTATTTAAAATGTAAAAAGTAGTGTAACTATTTCAAGTACTTTATTAAAGTAATGCACCTCTTTTTACTTTGAGATCGTTCTGAGGTTAAATGCTGATTTCAAATCGTAAGATATAGTTTAATAGCTATGATACTGTTTTTGAAATCAAATCTTTGCAAAGCTATGACAGGAAACACTGGCATCTAACAATGCCTTGGAAAAAATAAAGCATATACATCAACCCAAATAGAAAAAATAAAAAGTTATTGAATAAGCTTGTGTTCTATTCTGTCCTAATCTCCTGAAACATTTGTCTCATATTTTAAAGCAGTCAATGCAATTTAAGAAAGAAATCAATCAAATCTGTGTGTGTATGTGTAAATATTCAGATTTTCACATTTTCATAAGTAACTAATTACACATTTTTCTCAGTAACTGTAACAGATTAGTTACATTTATTTTGTAATTAAATTATATAACTCCATTACATGTAACAAGGGTTACACTTTATTTTAAGGTGTCCTTGTTACAGTGTAATTATACATTTAAGTATTGAGTAATATTAATTAACTACCTGTATTTACTTTATGGTTAGGGTTAGGATTAGGGTTTGGTTTAGGGTTACTTGCATGTAATTGTGCATAATTTATTGTTATTATAATAGTAAGTACATGTAACGTATAACCAGAACACCATAAAATAAAGTGTTACCGTAACTAGTTTGTCCCCAACACTGTTTGCATGCATATTCTTTCTTATGCAGAACACAATAAGAAGATATTTTGAAAAACGCTGGGAGTCTGAACAACACTGGACCCCAAAGATCTTCAATGAATGGACAAAAAAAAATGTGTTCCACAGAAGAAAGGAAGTCATACAGGTTTAGAACGATGCAAAGGTGAGTAAATGATGACACGATTTTCATTTTTGGGTGAATTATCCCTTTATCAATATTCAGATTTGTAGTTGTACACAAGCAATAAGTGCTATTCATACAAAGAGCTGAAAATGAGCTGTTTCCTTTTAGAAGAGACAGCAGCAATACTTGTCGGTCACAAGATCCAGTTTAAGTTGATGACAATATACATTGAAGTTGATAACAATCCCTGCCTTTCTAATACATCTTAATTCACAGAAGTCACATATCACACACACTGCATGTATAACTATAATGTTTATGTGCATTTTTTTATTACGTGCTGCGAACAGCTCAGAATCGGTCTAAAGTAATGTTACACCTGACGCACTGTGTCCTCAAACACGCCCAAAAAACATGGGATCCCAGGCACAAACAATGCATACACACACACACCCTGTCCCTCTCACACACAAATCATGCACTCACTCATACAGCAGTTCAAAATGATTAACTTGTTTTACCTCTTTTTGCCCTCTTGGAATTACCTCTCTCTCTTTTTCTCTCTCTCTCTGTCTCTGTTAATGCATTCTTTTATGTCATCTCGAGTTTCCTGGATTCTGCCATCGCCGTGGTAACCCCTCCCTCCTCTGGTCCCTCAGGTCCAGCCGGATGGGATGCTTTTGTGTAGCTGCCACATTTTTGGGGTAAAATGATCCCGTCCCCTTCACCCACACACACACACACATACATGCTCACACAGTCTGAGTATTTGTACTTGGCATCACAAAATTCAGGATTTAAAAAGCATAGAGAGAGATAACCTCTCACTCATGAATACTTCAGGCTTCTGACCAAATTCATACATTTAAATGTAATAAATCATTACTTATATTTATTAAACCACGCTTGCACCATCTGTGGTGCAGGACATCCTGGCTCTGACTGCCTCAACAGCTGCTAAGCACACTCACAGGTACGGACAGGGACACCAGGTGTGTGAGAGACAATATGTATGCCGCTGTTTATAAGAGATGTTTGTCTGTTGTGTCTCTTTCTCCCCTTCAAATGATATCACCATAATCTCAGAAACCTCATTGTTATAAATATTGTGTTTCAGAACATTTATTCCTGATTGTGCACATTTGTTTTCGTGCCTGTTTAAGAATGTAGGTGTGTGTTTGTGTGCACATTTGTGAGCGTCCCTGGGGGGTCATACCGTAATCCTCCGGTGTGTCTCTGGAAAACACAGGTCCCTGAACATCTCTAGTTTCTCTTAGTAAATGATCTGATTAAAAACAAAAAAACTCCTTTCAGCCTGGCCCGTCCCAAAAACAGACAGCTTCAGAGAAAAGAAAAGAACAGAGACAAAAGAGAAAGAGTGAGTGAAACGAACACTTGGAAATGGGACAGAATAAGCCATACCAATGCCTGAAGCTAGAAACCACCAGACAATGGAAATATGGCTGCAAATAACATACACCCACACACTAATGTTTTATTTTAAGTAAACAGGTAGTTAAAGAAGTGTTCCGAAACAAAATTATATATTTTATACACACACACACACACACACATATATATATATATATATATATACACATATACATATATACACATATACATATACACACACATATATATATATATATATATATATATATATATATATATATATATAAAACATTGTATTATAGAATAAAAATTTGTATTATATAAAGTAAATGGAGTTACATTTTATATCATATTTTTATGAAATTGGATACTCACATTTACAGTTCTGTAGACACTTCCATGTCCATTTGAACTTAATACAGATGTTCAGACCTAAAGAGTAGAGTGCAAACAGTAAATACTGATGGCCATTTGAATATTAGATTAGATACAGTGGATTATACATCAGAACACGTCATTGTAAAGAGATACTTTCCAAATATGAAACATATTTCTCATTACATTTGATTTTGGTGATATATTTTAGTTACGTGCCAAACTAGGCTGCATCTGATATGGCACATAATGAATTACTGTTCCCGGCCAATAACTCCCAGTATTGATTTGTAACAAGAGACTTGCCTGAGTTGTGACCTTGTGTCTCTCTTGAGGCATCATGGGAAATGGAGTTTAATTGATGAGAAGGCAGATGTGTGAATGACATCATCAGTTAAGTTTGTGGGGAAGTTCAGTTTCAGTTCAGTTTGTGGGGAAGTCGTGGCCTAATGGTTAGAGAGTTGGACTTGTAATTCAAAGGTTGCGGGTTTGAGGCTTAGGTCTGGCGTGGATTGTAGGTGGGGGGAGTGAATAACCAGTGTTCTCTCCACCCTCAATACCATGACTGAGGTGCCCTTGAGCAAGGCACTAAACCCCCAACTGCTCCCCGGGCGCTGCAACATGGCTGCCCCCTGCTCCAGGTGTGCATTCACTTAGGATGGGTTAAATGCAGAGTACAAATTCCGAGTATGGGTCACCATACTTGGCCACACACCACTTCCCTTTCCCTTAATCAAGATAATATTTTAATATTTTAAAACTTGCTAATGTGCGCTGTTGTAATTAAAGCACTGCGGAACATTAAGAAAAATATCAAAACAAAAAGGTTTTATGAATGAAGCAGTGCTGAGAAATGATTAATCGCGATTAATCGCATCAAAAAAAGTTTTTGTTTACATAATAAATATACACAGTAAACATATTATGTATATATAAATACAAACACATGCATGTATATATTTAAGAAAAATATGTTATGTTTATATATTTAATATATAATATATAATATATAAATTATATGAATATAAATATATACATGTATTTTGGTTGCGATTATTCGCGATTAGTCGTTTGAAAGCACTAGAATTTTGATAAAATCGTGAACCTCATGTCCTCACCAATCAACTAGTTTAGTGGTTCCCAACCCTGGTCCTGGAGGCACCCCAACAATGCACATTTTACATGTTTCCTTTCTCTGACACACCAATTTCAGGAGTCTCTACTAATGTGCTGATGACCTGAGTCAGGTGTGTTTAAAGAGACATGCAAAACGTGCAGTGTTGGGGTGCCTCCAGGACCAGGGTTGGGAACCACTGAACTAATTGATTGGACTAGTTTGTTGGACGTTTTCTCTCTATTTCTCCTCATTTTTCATTTAGGTAAAATATAATACAGTACATCCTGATTTATAGGGCCCATTTATGCCAGCTGCCAACTGTTAACACGGCCAATTTACCTCACAGATTTCTCTACACATCTCCAGCGTCAATGAACAGGCAAGGGGCAATAAGCAGACCTAATTTAATCCATATAAATTAGACGAAAAGTCTCCATAATCCCGAATTAATGAAACTGTCGCGTCCTCGTGCTTTCAGCGCAACGCTTGAAGGGTTTTGGCGGCAAGCGCGTGCACTGGCGTGGATTATGTGAGCCGTGCCAGAAGCACTGGGGGCACGAGGCTCATTCCCGCGTGACGCGTGTAACTCGAACCCGCGGCCGCCGTCAGTCAGAAATAAAAAATCATTTGTCCGCAGCGGGCGCACTGCTTGATTAAATATTAATAGCGGGAGGGAGACTGTTATCCGGTGTCGCGTGAAAAGTGATCCTTGGCCGCTCCGGAAGGGCATCGTGGCCTCATGGGTGGACAAACGGAGACGCAGTGAAAGAAGCAAGCATGAATACTTGAATCGAGGAACTATTAATGATAGTTTATTAGTACAAAGTCATGTTGCATCATTTACAGTGTGTACAAACATCAATACTAAGTATACCAAACCAACATTAAAAAGCCTATGGCTACAATATGAATTAAAATAAATATATTCTAAAAATGTATTATAAATATAAAATAAAATATTAAGCACTATTTTAACCTTGTGATTAGTTAAGTGATTAATCAGGGTTATATCTCTCTCATTTATCCAGGTGGATAAACATTCCCATCCCACAAAGGATCAGAAAGTCCAGCTGAGTTTATTTTTCACTAATTTTCTCTTTTCCTTAGTACCTCAGCTCAATCGAGGAACTAATAATGATAGTTTATTAGTACAAAGTCATTTTGCATCATTTACAACGTATACAAACATCTATACTAAGTATAAAAAGGCAACATAAATACATATGGCTACATTATAAATTAAAATAAATATATTCTAAAAATATTAAATAAATTAAGCATGATTTTAACCTTGTGATTAGTTAAGTGATTGACTAATCAGGGTTATATCTCTCTCATTTATCCAGGTACAGTGGATAAACATTCCAGTCCAGCTGAGTTTATTTTTCACTACTATTTTTCACTCATTTTCTCTTTTCCTTAGTACCTCACCTCACTTCCCCTCTACCTCTTCTTCGATCCATCTCTTTATTGTCCTCCTCCCTCTCTGTCTCCCTCTCTCCATCTGTCTGTCGCTCTTTCTCCCTCACTCACTCCTGTCACTGTTTCCTCGATTTGACCTTCACCATCTGTTTTGAATGAGAGCGCTGTTCACTTTTGTTTAAAGGAACGCTAAAATCAGACATTCTCCCTGTCTCAGCCCAAACACAGTCTTATTACAGCGTTCATTGCTGGAGAGTGGGAACCTCACCCGCTCTCAATTATCTTCAGAATTCCCCTCACACACAAACACACACACACGTTTGCATGCTTATGCAGAAGGACTCTCAAACACATGCACACGTACAAACACAGAGCACATGGTTGGGGACACCCTGGAATATCACGGAGGTGGAGATGTGAATGATTCCAGTCTTTAGGTTGGGAATTCCAGCTTTAATTGGATCCGTGTGGCTATCAGGGAGGTGTATGCTTGGGCAGAACATATGCACACACACACAGCTGAGCTTCAGTTAAAGAAAGTGGGTGCAGAAACAGCAGTGGTTGTTATAGTGCTGGATAAAGTCATTTTTACAAACGTTGTAGGCAGGCAGACTGGACAGAGAGAAATGAGAAAGACAAACATTTAAGAAATATTCTGGGTTCAAAAATGTGGGTTAAGGCCAGTTGGCACCAAGACAATAACTAAAATGATAACGATATAGTTTTAAAAAATGTTGTAAATTTAAAGGAACTGCAGAATCCACACTACAACTATAACAATACAGAGGACGATATCATTGGAATCACTTTCAAAATGCATGTTTAAGGAAGTATTCTGTCATCATTAAGAGATGAGTGTGTCAAAGTAATGTCCATAATATACAGCTGTACAATAATACATATGTGGTTTGGAAACATCATGGATTCAGTTAATGAAGATCCTGAGGTAGAAACAGGGAACCAAAAGCTGAAGAACTATTTGATCAGATATAAATGTAGTAGGTTTATGAGAAGCATTATGTGAATACTTGGCTAAAAAGATGTGTATTTAATCGAGATTTAAACCAAGAGTGTTTACAAGAACAACTTGACACCTCAAATAATGCACAGAAAAATGAATGTAAGGAATTTTATAAAATTAAAAAAAAATCCTCTGAGAATTGCCCTCATTCACTTTTATTTTCAAGTTCCTCACTGTAAACTCAAACTTGTGTATTTTTAAAGACAATGAGGGACAAGTTAAAATCATTTTTGTGGTAATCAATATTATGCCACAAAGGCTGTCAACTGAGCTTAACTTGTATTGAACCCGTAATATTCCCTCAAAAATCCATACATTTAAAAACACCTGCTTATTCTCAAAGGACAGGATCCGCAGTGAATTACTCTTCTACCGCACCACTCAATCAGTAATCACCCCCACCTGGACAAACATTTCACACCCTGTACACACGCTTACGGTCGTGTTCCTGTAACATTTACCTTGTGTGATACTTTGAGCCATTTATTCGCTGCACTTTCATCATGGCAGAGTTTACAAGACTTCACTATGATCCACCCCTGGCTGCACACTTATCCAAATGAGTCAAAATACACACGCGCACACGCATTTACTTCAATTTAAAATACACTTTCTAATGAAATACTTAAGAGATGAAGGACAGTCTTTGTGTGTTTTTAATGTGCAGTAGGCTTCTGGGTTGAATTTAAAGCTCTTCAATCTGTGCGTATGGTGGCGGGGGCAGTTGAGAAGCTGGTCAATTTCACTCAAATGGAAGTAGTTTAGCCCTGATTCACCAGACACAGGCACACACAAATGTACAGACACTGCTGTGGGACTAGACTTGGGGGGGGGGGGGGGGGGTGAATTAAACAAGCATGTACTCATGTTTTTTTGGAGTGTGAATTTACAGCTTTATCTTAGTTTTTGAAATTATTCATTTCATAGCATATATGCAGATACGCATACATGCACGATTGCCATGGAAAGCCAAGCAAAAAGAAATAAGAGATCATACTGTAGTTGACTGTCTGCAGTCTTACTGCCACCCAATGGCCATTTTCTTGAACTCTTGGTGACACAATTTAGATGTACTGTGAACAACTGTATTATAGCTCCCTCTGCAGGGTATGGTCGACCTTCTGTTTAAATATTGCATTTCTGCATGAAAGTGTGTCCAGCTAGCACTAAACGTTTCACGACACACTGCAGTAAGGATTTAAAAAAAAAAAAAAAAAAAAAAGTTAAAAACAAGTTAAGAACGAAAATACACGATTAAAGTTTATTAAAAAAAAAAAAAAAAAAATATATATATATATATATATATATATATTAAAAAAAATTGATGTAGGGTTTACTTTGAAACAATTTTGTCTCAGAAATTGTTAGTAAATTTGACAAATAATTACAAAGAAGCGGCAAGTTGTAACATAAGTACCCGGACACAGAAGGTAAGTAAAACTCAGATGTTGTTTATTGAACAGGAGCGATAATAGAAGCAGTGCGGTGATGTCTTGAGGTGAGTAGATGACTTCTGAGGTAAATCCTGGAGTGAGGTTAATGATTAACTGAGCCTGTTCTCTTTGTCCACAGATACGGAGCTTAGACGAGACGGGGGAGACTTCATGAGCACACTGACCACGAAGACAGACAATCTGGCGTGAGAGAACACAAGGAACAGATACAGGAGGTAAGTAACAGAGGGTAAGTATCATAAGGAATATACTCATCGAGAAGATCTCTGGGGAGAAGTCCACTTCGTGTTAGCGAGATCGGACACTGAGGGGAATGTGGAGTGTGCTTAAATGCTGATCTTGATTGCAGTGGTAATGGGGTGCAGGTGAGCGTGATCAGAACTCGGGTGATGCAGAGCGTTGTGATTGGCGGAGAGGAGAGCCTGGCCGATCTGTGACACAAGTAACACTTAATTTTTGTTGTAAAAGTACTCCAATTATCATTGTATTATTAACAACTTTTTTTTTAACAGTGTAATAATATACAGTCCCCCCAAAAATAATCCCAATATTATGTAAAACCCTGAAGCGTTTGCTAATAATTAATAGTCATTAATAGGTAATATTAATTAATTATTGATCCCTAATTAATTCATATTCAAACACCACTAACATTAGAGATAATAATGAAGGGGGGGAAAAAACAGGATATTACGTCATAAACTTTTTTTCGGTTTTATTTCTAAATGGATGGATCAATAATTTATACGATTTTATGAGTTTACAGAGTTTCAATCTTCATCAGTAATAATTCAAAGTGGTCCAAAAAGTGCCAATCAACACATCACTGCAGGTTGTTAGTTTGGATTTACTTAAAATGTAGGACCATTAAACGTCTTATTTTAAAAGCTTTTCCGTTTTAGTTGGTTGAATTTTTTTAGTATATGCTTTAGGCTTCTCTTGCACCAACATACCTACAGTGAAACAAACTCTTACATTTGCAAGTAGCCTATTTGTGCCTTCACTTGGTCCTAATCCAGCCAGCAAAAAGATTATATAATGCTGCAATGTTGGTTTTCACGTCTCTGATGTAACCTAACCTACAGCAGTGAGACTGATTGAGCTCTTCAGTCGCTGTTCAGTGTCTAGGTGCTGAAACCTATTGTGTCGTGATTGATGCCGTTTCTCCCACACTCACAAAAGAACATTTTAAAGGGTCTTGGTCATTTAGTTGTTTTATGTCACGTATAAATAGAGTTGTTAAGCCACTGGAAAAAACTATTAGCCTAAAGAAACGGAGTTTTGAGTGAAGGGTGACATACCAGCTCAGATGCAATCCAGACAAGAGCGGTTTAACATTAGCCGTTTAAAACCAACGTCTAAGACTCATCATAAACTTTAGCTGACACACACGCACTCTTATCTGGAAGTTTTTAGTAATGTGCATCTAGACCACATGCCAATGTTCCCTCTCAAGAGACTTTAGGACTATAAAAGAGAGCTTTGGGCAGCCGTCCAACAAAACAATTAGCCATATTCTCGCAGCGCATGGGAATCCAGGGTCCACTTTATCTTTCTAATGACCAACCCTCCCTACCTCCTCCTCCTCCTCCCGCTGCCGGGCAGAGCACAGCTGACCCGGCCAGTGTTCAGTGTTCTCTGCGGTGGTCTTGCGGTGATGGAGCGCCTCGACTTATCCGTGCTGATATATATATACGATGAACGTGCGCTTCGCACAGGAAATAAGGGGAACTCCTTTAAAAAAAAAAAAAAAGACTCTCTTTTGATTTTCAGATGATGACAGAAAAAGAAGACGAAGAAGGGGAGAAAGAAAAGATCTTTCTGTCTTATTCTCTTAGGGGAGGTGAGGGGAGCTTTCCAGCGTCCGTGAGAAAAAGATGTCCCATAAAACTTATTAGCATGAGATATATATATTTTTACATCCTCTGGAGTGCCTCTAAAAGTCTACACAGAAAATGCCACTTTAATTGTCTCAGCAGTTTGAGACAATTTTATAAAAAGCGGACTCAAAAACAAAAATAAATGAAAAAATTAAAGTTTGGTGTAAAAAAATAAAAATATAGGCAATATGAAAAAAAAAATCTCGATGGTCACAGAAATCTTCAAATTACTGCTCCAGTTGTTGCTTATATAATATGCTACACAACTACACCTGTTTGCCAGTGGATATACGATGATATTATGAATGATGAACAATATTAATGTATTAACTAAAGAGTCCAAAAACTAGAAAGAAAATATCATGGGTTTTTTTTTGTTTGTTTTTTTTGCTAACAATACTTGAAAATACTTATGTTTTGTTTTACAATATAAATTGCACACGGTCAACCATAGGCTACTTAAATTTTAAAAGCTCTTATTAAGTAAATACGGACTAGCTACAAATAACCACTACTGAATTAATTTTCTTAACGAATTGCTAGCAGCTTATGTTTTTGCGTTTGATATGTAACCGTGTGTGATTTAAATGAAATTTAACGCAAAATCGCATTAATAAACCACCATGCTAAAAAGGCAAAGGAAATTTCTGAGGGAACCCAAATTAGCCTTCAGGACATGCCTACAAATTGGCGTCATAACAGCTCTATTTTAATAATAAATGGTTTTACGTCAGATTTGCCATTAAAATATGCTCAAATAATACCCATTATTATTGTTGATTAAAAAAAAAAGTCGAAACATAATAATAATAATAATAATTAAAAAAAGGCTTTTAGTGTGGCCTAAACTGTGCGAGTAGAAAAAGTAGGCTATTCCTATAATCATATCTCATTTTAAGACTTATCAGAAGGTTTCACAATGTTTAGAGCTGCTTTATTGCCCAAGCGTGTGTGTGTGTGTGTGTGTGTGTGTGTGCATAAGCCTCCCTCGCTCTCAGTCTCGCACAGATCACCCCTCAGCCTCTCCTTACAATAACAGCGCGTGATGGATGATGGCGGCGGACTTGTTATTGTCTTGCGCCATCAAACCGTTTTGTCTCACCGCGCGGATTTCTGTAATTCTGCGCGAGAACAGTGATGACTGGTTTAATGTGGAATACAGTTATATACGCGGGGGCAGTGTTTTTCTAAGCTGTGAGGCCGCGGCGTGGCTGTGACATCGGGCGTCCCATCATCGGTAACTCCGGGTAACTCTTGCTCTCTCGCCCCTCAGAGGAGTGACGCATAAATATCTGTCCGAGCGCTATAAACATAACGGTCACAACCCCGCGCAAAATTAAACAACGGCTGCACAGTGAGATTAAGAGCCGCGCGATTTACTGGTCTAAAAACAACTGACCTTAAACACGGACCACGTCAGCCTACATTTTTTTTCTGGCCTGACTACTTAAAAAAAAAAAAAAAAATCAGAGTCTGGGGAATTAAAAGAGTTTCTCGATCTCTGTTAACTTAGAAGCGCGCGCTCTGATTTCCAAAACGGTTAAAGCCATGCTTATCTGATGACAGATATATCATGATAAAGAGAAGCTTTACGTTTCTTCCAATTAAGGGAATTAATCATGTTATCTTCTGCAGGCAGGGTGACAGGGTGACATGTCTTCTCGCCAGAGATCTCGAGAGAA
Organism: Tor tambroides; assembly: GCA_021397915.2. Classification (NCBI taxonomy): domain Eukaryota; kingdom Metazoa; phylum Chordata; class Actinopteri; order Cypriniformes; family Cyprinidae; genus Tor; species Tor tambroides. The sequence goes on along the minus strand of JAFVLL020043934.1, from coordinate 9,007 downwards.
AAAGGTGGGGCGAAATGATAACAAGGTTCACACAGGTCAAAGCAAAGTGAATAAACATGAACTTTCTGTTCATGCTCGATCAAAGAGGTAACTTGCACCACTTTAAACTATAACATTTTTATTTACAATTATTCTAATGCCAACAGCAAAGGCGCGTGATGTTATGACACTCTGCGTCACCAAAGCCAATGTATAATGATTTCTCGTGTTTTTAATAAAAAAGTGATGACAGAATCTTTATGAAAACACCTGCATAAAATCACACATTGTTGCCTTGAACCAGCAAGACCCACGTGTGAATATTTAAATAGATATCAATATCTCTTTACAGGAATGCGAGTGAGGATGTTGTCCCCAGTTATTCCCACTCGTGTGTGTAGATAGGAGATGACGTGTTATTCTTTTTTTTAATTAAAATAGGTCCATGTTTAAGTCCATCTGGTGTCTCAGGAAGCAGTAGTCCCACATAAACGTGTAGAATTCAGCATTTCTTTAAGTTCATTTTCTGGTTTGCCCGCCACCATAAATGGCCAAGTCTGTGGAGAAATATATGAATGAAAGTTCAATTAAAATCGGTAAACACTCCAAATAACTGTGAACTGATAACTTATATTTGCTTTTTAAATTTATATGTGGTAAACATAACCTACATAAAGTAGCCTATATATATACTTATATTCCATACAATTTTGTCAAGTACTATAACTGTCTATAAACTATTGAAATAAAGAGCAAGATGGTATCGGTCATGTATAGCTAATTTCTGAAGGACTAATAATTTTCAGAATATGCCTTAAGTATTTTAGGCCTGAAAATGTACCATTTATACTCTAAAATTTAATTTCTGCTTCCAATTCTTTTAAAGTAAATTCAAAACAATTCAACGCACTAAAACTGAAAATAAGTTAAAATTTTGTCTCCATTTCGTAAGTAAATTCAAAGTGTTGCCAAAGTCAACTTTTGGAACAATGAATAAAATCGAACTGAAATTTTGAAAACTCATAAAAACGGATAGAAATGACAGAAATTACTGTTAAATAGTTGGAAACAAAGATGTTGTTATAATAACGAAAGCATGTTACATTGTACATACTGTATAGACATAAACGCTTCTTTCTTACTGGGGTTTATTTTCTTTTCCAAAAAGTTTTTAAAAGTCTCTCACCAGGTTGACTGGATGTATGTAGCCATTCTCGTATTTGTCGTTGGCGAGTATCTGTCGCAGGTGCGCGATGTAGCTGGAGGCCAGCCGTAGCGTGTCCAGCTTGGAGAGTTTGGTGTCCGGCGGAACCCACGGTAACGTCGTCTTCAACCGGGAGAAGGCTTTGCTCAGCACGCGCATCCTCGCCCTCTCGCGCGCGTTCGCCGCGTTCCTCTGGACCTGCTTGCCCTCTTGGGCCACACCATTAGGCGCCGATTTACGCATGGCGGCTGATTTGCGCCTTTTCCCCGTACATTCTGTAACCGATGCCCCTTCGCAGTTGGAACTGTCCTCCGTGCTCTCGTTTGATGTCCCCGGATCTTTCCCGGAACCGAATTTCAAAAGACCATCCAGCAGCTCAGACTCGTGAAATTCATCTACATCGCTGATGGAGCCGGTGGACATGTTGAGCTGGAGACGAGGATGTAGTGGAGAAAAGTAAGTCTGAGGAGATGGGAGCTTGTGGCTCTCTAAATGGACCTGGAGATAACGCGACTGCCTTCGGAGCAGAAACGCGTCCTGCGCGAGCCGAGGATGAGCGTAACTTGTAACTCACGAGCTAAAGGATGTTACCATTTATCTCTCGCGCTCAGGGGCGTAACCCCTGCACGCAGCAACAAACTCCTAGTGGAAGCAAACTCTAAACCTGCACAGATAATCACAATGGTGCACCAGTTTTGCAGTGATATAGTGTTATGTTGTCATTTATCACGCATGCATGTATACAGAAACAAAAAAAATCTTTGGTAGGCCTACAAATTGTAGGTTTTTATTCAAGGTGCATTTTTAGTCTATTCTGAATAATTTGGTGTATTAGTTTATATTATATTATTGTAGGACTATAAGCATAATTAAGATTTTACTTAATTTTTAATAAAAGTATTATTTAGTATATTATAGGCTATGAGAGTATTACAGTCATTCAATGACAATAAAACCACAATTCAATAAACAGAATAAATATTTGTTGTTTAAAAAGAGTTAAAAGAACTGTAGCTAAATGTTTCCAAAAAAAGATAAAATTGTTTTTCAGAGCACAACTAGTATTAGTAAAACATCCCCCCCACGTTTCAGTTAAGAAACGTAATTTTTATATTCTTAAATTTCAGCGTAATGTCTAATCATCAGAACTAAAAAAAACTGTAACAATTGCTTTCCTTTTTTCAGTACAAGTTAGATTCAATTATTAATGCAAATAGCTATACAGCATTTTTTTTTCCAAAAAACGTTTTTGCTTAATAATAATATTTATAATAATAATAATTATTATTATTAAAACGTTACATTAAAATTAAATTCTGCATTTTTTAAACGTATTGTATTCCGTATTATCTGTTGGAAATAGTAAAATAGCTACACATTTATATTTTATAGCCTAACTGCTGACAGGCGTAAATGTTTGTGTTCAGGCTGAGCATCACTTGCGCAGGCTCTCTGAATTCCTTGGAGTTGTCAGGTGGCATTTGACTGAGGAATTTAATGGTGGGTCCGGAAATAACGGTTGTGCGCGCACTGGAACAGTGGGATTCATAAAATGGTACAGTGGTGACCCCACGCGTAATCGCGCATTGCTCATGGGAGAGTCCGTGCAGCTTTCAGCACCGATGCCCTCTAATAGGATCCCACGAGAAGCGTCTCAAATGGCCCACTGGCGCCTCCGGAGGGGCACGTGAAATGGATACTCCGCGTCCCCAAACCCCATGTTTTGCTTTTTTAATGGTACCCCACACCGGTCTCTAACACAACCGACTAACTCAAGCCAAAACAAGGCGACTCAAGAGTGGTTTTAAATCAGGTGATGATTGCTACAACACACGCGGGGCATCTGCTCTCCTCTCAGCATGTTAGTGCCCATCATCCTTAGATGCCCTTAGTTATAGAGACGCACAGATTAAACGAATGTGTAAAAATTACAGAAAGAACGAGACGTCCACGTGCTAATTGCAAGTTTAGAGATTACCAAAGAAGGAGAGAGAATCTCCAGAGATCTGCCCTCTGACACCTCAGAGTTCCGGTGTCTCACAAACAGCATCCCTCCTCTCTCTCTACCACAGCAAATTACCAAAGGTATTTTAACCTTGCCATAGTTCTTAACCTGACAGATGAATGGACAGATCTTGTTTCTTGCAGTGGCATATCAGGTTTTTACAGAGATTACAGGTGTGATAAATCAAAGAGTGTTGTTTTCAATGATCTTAAACTGAAGTAATTGAAAGAACCTTTACAGATGCTCAGTGCAGGTATATAAAAAGTATGAGGATATACGGCAATAGGGCCAAACAGTCTTTCTGACTGTGAGTCTCCCTCTCTTCCTCCCTGGTGGGTGGGCTGGTCAAAAGAAAATAAAAGCAGGATATAAGATTAATTGTCCTGTCCTGGTGCAGCATTATGTGAAGAGCTTAAAATAGCCACTGTTTTCCACAGTCACTCTCAGACTGAGCTCTCTCATCTTCCCTGACACTAAAACCCAGAAAGGTAAACAGACAGTCTAATACAGAACAGTTCATATACTGTATTCAGTAACATTATAAAAGGAACTCAAGCATGACCTGCAGAAATCATATTTACATTTATCATTTGATATATATATTTTTTGTCACATTTTGGAGAATCCATAATCAAATATCTACAGTGAAAAAAAAGCATAAAAAAGAAAAAAAAATAGATGACCAATCAAATTCTAAAATTATTATTATTATTAATGTTGTTGTTAATAATAATAATAAACAGAGATTGTATGGCCATAACCATATACTGTTGGTTTTTAATATACAAGCACTGAGCAATCAACTATAAAATATATATGTAAACACACATTTTGTAATGCCTGTGCTGATATTGTTTAATTAAATTATTATAATATAAATAAAATAAAATCTTAATTATATAAATAAAAATGACAGCATAGGCATTACAAAATTCACATTTTGCATGCATTTTATAATATATGGAAATAATGACCATATATGATATCTATTTCAAAAATCTTTTGTAATCACTAACTGCATTTCATTTGTCTTTCAGTTCCTCTGGTGTAACGGTGACAGACAGCAACAGGTGAGCAGCAGTCTTTGTAAATGAAAAATGATTGAGCAAATGCCGCAGAATGTGAAGTTCTCAGTGGTGTTAGTGGGGATATCACTAATTATAGGGTCAAAGGTTACTGGAAACTGGACACTCACATGTCCACATCCGACTTAGAGCTCAAGCACACACACACACACACACACTCTAATACTGAGATACACACACACACTCACAAACAAAAAGGAGAGGCGGTCACCCAACTCGCAAGATGACAGATAACAGCAACTGCACACACACTTCATCTTACATGTACTTCAACGACACACTCGCTGCAACGTGGCAGCTAACAAATGGCGGTTCCAGGCCAGAACTAAACTCTAGGACAGGAAAAAATTTAAGTGACAACCTTGGTAAAAATAAAGAGATGAATTAGAATAACAAAACAAGACAAAAAAATGATTTACTGACTTGAATACAAATGATCCAGTTAGGCAGCCCTTGGGTCAAACATTGTGGAGTCACTTAATAAAAACATAACACCTCATGAAAGACTTTATAACTGACAAACTGTTTAATATAGATGGATGGTGTGGTTTTAAATGCTGTTTAAGGACTCTGTTTTTAAAAGAGGAAGCCTGACACATACAATACATTGGAATGTACGAGACAAATCTCTTGGTTAGCGAAGATGTAGTTTTTTGTTTAGATAATCTTATACAGTTATGACTGTATGCATCTTATGCATCTGACCTGTAGGATGGTTACTGTGTCACAAGGGACACGAACGCAAGCGAGGAGAGAGACGAGGGCATGGAGTGCAGTCTGGGATGAACGCTGACCTGGAATGGATCGGCTGTCAGATATTATCAAGATGTCTTGCAGCTGTGTATGTGTTGTATTTGTGGATGTGTGTGTGTGTGTGTGTGGCTTGTGTTTATGTTTGTGTGTGTTTTGGGGTAGGGAGGCTGGGAGTGGCGGTGTTACTCCCCTGCACTGAAGCTGCTAACTGCCAAGGTCAATGTCCATAGTCGGAATGCACAAGTGTTTTGCCTTGTCACAAAGTTTTAGGGAGGACGCAACAACGCCGGACATGAATACTTGCAAAGAAAAATCACTTTAAACAATACAAGGGAGATGCTGTCTTGCTGGGTTCTTTGGCAGGTGTTGCTCAAAACAAAGTCAAACCCTTACAGTTTGTCAGTGGTCAACGATACAGTGTTTGTAAGTTATTGCACGAAGATGGAAACAATAATTCATCTTTGGGGTGTATCTATTGTTGTAAATCTGTGATGTGCTGAATTATTCCTTAGAACAGTGCATTTTTTCAAGCAGACACAAACATGAACATTCAAAATAATGTTCTAATAAACACATTCCACATTCAGATGTCAAAGTGCATGAAACCATGGAAATACATACACACACACACACACAGACACAGACACACACACACATCAGGGTCTATATATTATCAAATATGTATCTCGTTTTTCTGTCTCCAAATTAATATAGCATATGTGCAATGTGGCTGGAATAATATATGGTTTTCCAGTTTTAAAATAAACGGGGTAAACGTACCTATTAAGCTCACGTACCCATTAAGCACACTTCCAGTGTTGAGATCAGATTATAAAAATAAAAAATAATTTATTATCCTACTTGATGTCTTAACCAATTGATATGTTTGTTACTATATACCTCGTATAATTTCAAGTCAATCAGATCATTGCACGCTGAGATATGGCTCTCCATGTGTGCACTGTCTGGTGGCCATTTTTAAAGCTGTCTAAAAACTCACCAAAAGAGGAGCCCCTTAAATGTGCATTTTTTTTAGAAGTTTAAGCCTTTATTTTGGGTAAGTTTCACTACTTATTGTAAAATTAAGAGATTAATGTTCAGACTTTTGCATATTACAACCTGGAACTTGGATGTGGGAAATAATTACATTAGATCCAAAAGATAGTTTTAGCAGCTAGCTGTTAGCTGACTAGCTGTATAAAATTGTGTTCTACGCTAATATATTACTTCACAGGCATTACTGACTTGTACTTTTACATCCATAATATTATAAATTGACATATTATTGCTGGTCTGTGGTTTTACAGTGCTGTAATTTTGAAAGATTTCATATTATTTTAAGGTGAGCTTAAAGGGTACACTACTATGAAAATCACAGTGACATCAATAAGAAAAAGTATAATTTCATAGATATTAATAATAGTTGTTCATATTAAAATATTTATGAACTTAATACATGACCTAGACTATTTATTTAGCAAAATCCTGTCATTTTAATAAATATTACATGAAATGTATTAAAAATGGTTGCTTCTCCAATTAAGCTAAGTGTGCTCTCTTTAAGCTCTTCCACATTGAACATCTATGTAAATACTTCATAAACAGACTTTAAGTATTAACTGATGGTTGTCACTTTAAGTTAAGTTAATCAATTTTCTATGCATTCTGTCAAGTATCAACTCAAATCTGCAGACTGACTCTGATCTTTGGCAACTAGCATCGAATTCTCCAGACTGTAAATCAGTGGAAAATCGGGGCTAAAATCGTGTAGTGTATTCCAGCCTTAAGAGACTATAGATAAGTTGACATCTGTTTAAAAAGAGGTTCATAATGAGGCTAGTTTCTGTGTTCATTCCCATTAATGAAATGTTTTATTGGTTTGTTTCACGATGCCAATCTAATGATTTGTGCGAACATAGATGCATTTAGGTAGATCGGGGGCGCATTCCCTTCACAAACAAATGTAATCCTCTGCATCTTCAGCGGCTCAGATGTCGGGAGTAACTGACGACTGCTATGTTTATTATTACATCCAACAACAGAATGCCTCGATCGCTTAATCGGAGACATCTTGTCTTCTCCTGCACTGGAGTCGACACAATGGCGGATGGATGACAGCTCACTCAGTTCACTCAGCTCACTCAGGGCAGGTCTAAGGTAAGATGGCCTGGTCAATCAACTATCGTGGGAGCAGTCTGTACAGAACTATGTCATTCTGACAGGAATCTCAGAACAGCCTGATTTGAGAAAGGGGATTTTAAATAGGGATTTTAAAAAAACACTGGGTGGATTTTTATCATTATAGGATGGATGTGTATACACACTTCCAACACACATTTATGTTCAAACAACTTGTAAAGTGAATTTTGTATCCGATGACCCCTTTAAATAAATATATATATAAATATTATATATATATATATATATATACACTGTACATGCATATTTAATCAATGTGAATGGAAACTGATTTATACAGTGGAAAACAGTTCAAAATGTAATAATTCTCACTAGGCAGTTCTTTTAAAGATATGTTTATATAAAAGGCAGGCAGGCTTTCTTACACTCACACACTATGGGTTCATCTTAAAGTTGTACATGTGGGGATGGCCGGACAGATGTGGAGTCACCCCAAAGCTGTGTTTATGGGAGACTGAGCCGAAGGTCTGATAAATCGATCGTGTGAGGCTGAGGTTATTTACATTATATCTCTCACAGATAAACGACTCTCTCCTCTATATGAGCTTCATCACACTCAACCTACTGCTCCTCTTCTCATCACTTAAAGTCTATGCGCACACACATGCTCAAACTCACCAGGTGCATGAAACATCATACTGTGTAAACTATGATGGAGACGGAGTGGGATAGATAGGAAGACAGAGGCCGAGATGGAAGGATGCAATCTTTGTGCATGCGAGTACTGTGGGAGGGAGTCACATGGGACAGATTTTCAAATGTGCAGAGCCAGCACAATCTATTAAAGCTAAAGGTTTCTGTATCCTCAGAGAGTGTGTTATCATCAGAATGAGAGTACAGACCAGTGAGGACAGCTCAGACAGCTAACAACCCCCAAACTTCCCAGCAAAACTCCACTATCAAACCTCCTGTGTCCAAAAGATTGGAGATATCCTGTCTCTGTCACTCGCATCAAATCTCTTCAGCTTCATGTCTTCCCAATTAGGCTGTGGAAGAACCCTTTGGTTCAGATTTATCTAGTCAGTGAAATGCTGCCTAACTGTTTTTAACAACACCCTTTGCAACCATCCAATGCATCCTATTTATTCAGAATACTTTAGCAACCACATAGTAACACCCTGGAAGCCATCCACACCATCATAGCATTGCCCTAGCAATCACTGGGATTATTATTGTTAACTAAGCTAAAAGTATTAAAACATTTCTGATAATTTTGAAATTAAATTGAAATTAATTTTGAAATAAAGCTGAAATAAAATAATTAAAATAAAATAAAATGTAAATATTAGATGAAAAACTTGACAATAACTAAAATAAGCTAAAACTACTAACTGGAAATAAAAAATAAAGCTAAACTAAAAATGAAAAAAAAAAAAAAAGATTAAACCCAAATTGTAATATTAAATAAAAATAAGAATAATAAACTGAAAATATAAAATAAAAGTTATTTTAAAATATTAATAAAAACTATAATAGTACAACCCAAATTCCGGAAATGTTGGGACTTTTTTTAAATTTGAATAAAACTAAAACTAAAAGAATTTCAAATCACATGAGCCAATATTTTATTCACAATAGAACATAGATAACATAACAAATGTTTAAACTGAGAAATTTTACAATTTTATGCACAAAATGAGCTCATTTCAAATTTGACGCTTGCTACAGGTCTCAAAATAGTTGGGACGGAGGTTCAAGTTCAAGTTCAAGTTCAGTTTTATTTCTAGAGCACATTTAAGCACGAGACAAGGCCGACCAAAGTGCTGCACAACAAACAATAAT